>SCDT01000860.1:0-26891 GCA_004143765.1 Drosophila melanica
TTTTTTTTAATGGAACAACTTAAAAGAATCGGCGAAAAAGAGCTGGCATATAATTGTAATTCAAAGCACGTCGTCAGAATTTGTTGCTAAAGCAAACGACGACAAACAGAATAAACGATAACAATAAAAGACGCACGAAACAATTGTCGACGAGGCAAATGACCAAATCTGGACAGGAGCACTGTAAGCGCAGCCCTTCATTCTTTTTCTGCCAGTCATTAATGCGGTGACAATACGCCCAGGACAATGGCAATGCGCCCCCGAAAGGTGCTTGACCAAACGTGTCAAATGGAATGGCCCAAAGCAAGGTCGGACCAAAACAAAAAGTAATTTGGCAAATTATTTGAGTTTGCGGCTGCCGTAAGTTTAAAGAACTTCAATCAGGCTTAGTTCTTAAGGGATGGGGCCAAACCAATCCAAACGAGCTGCTAAATTGTATTCAGGCGGCATTTATACGGCAACAAAGTTCCGCAAGTTCTCAGAGCCGTATCAAAGAGCATTATCAGCATAATCATCAGCCATAATAAACTTGACCCCGACACTCTATAATGTATTATGTATTATGTATATAGATTTATTTTCGCTCGCTTCACAGTCACTTTTTATGCGCTTCGGGGGCAATTTGTGTAAAGTTTAAATAAAATGTTCTTTTGTTTGAGCTGGCAAACATTGCCCCAGACGCCGCTGGGTTGGCGATTTTTATGCGAATTCTCCTAAATTACGCATACGCACGGTTAGTCGCGGCTACCTTATAAAAAATCAAGTGAAATTAGGCGCATATTTTTGATTGATTTCTAGGAATACGGCGATAATCGATTGACTAAGCATTTCAATATGCAAATACAAATCTGTATAATCAAGAACAACCGGTTTTCAATTACTTGTAATTTGAATACACTTGCACAGGGTATTCGTATTTTCGAATGAAAAGAAAACTCAAATAAACAAAAATTATAATAAATTAAACATAAATCATAAACATTAAAAATATATACAAAATTTCACACTTCCAAATTTTAATGCATACAATTTTCCACGCAATATCTACATATTTTCTTGATAAACTAATTCACCTTGGTTTTCAAACCTTAAAAAAAATAAAAATATTTAAGGACTTTCCCTATCACAACGAGATAAACGAAATCTGTGGCACACAAGCAACATACACTGACAGAAAAATTAATGGCCCAAATTCGTGAACAATTCAATTTAAGCAAAAACTACCATACTGCTTGACCAGGCCAGGGCGCAATGAGCAATCCCATTAGACCCGGCACGCACCAGTCTCAGCAATTAAACGAGCCTCGTATATCCTGCTCCCCAGTCGCATTCAGAGCATAAAGCAGTTTCTATTGCTGTTGCTGTAACTCACCTAGCTACTAGTGACAGCGAGACCGGAAACACTTTCATTTTGCGTCCACCCACCAAGTAATCCAGTGCTTCCGAGCCGCGCCGCTCTTCGTCGCCGGCAGCGCCGGGGCCATCTTTTTCATCGTTGGGCACTTGGCCCTTTTGCCTTTTCTGTTTCTTTTCGATGAAGCCGAAATAGAAGCCAATTATGGCGCAGACCACCAACATGGCTATGAAAACCAAATAATCAACAATTCCAAAATGTTGCAGTGCGCTGCTTAAATCGCTCACGCTGAGCTTCTCCGTCATGCTGGATGAGGATGGTGTTGTTGTTGTTGCTGCTGCCTTTGTTGTTGTTGTTGTTGTTGTCGTTGTTGTGTAGGCGGTGTTGCTGCCGACACTTGTTGTTGTTGTTTTTGATGTTGTGCTGCTAATTATGGATTGGACTGTCTGAACAATCGCATTGGCTACTGTCGACGGCGTATTAACGGCCTCCGTCACCGTCGCCGCGATTGTCGTGGCCTCCCCCTCGATATTTGTTGACATAATTCTGTAGACCGCAAGTTGCTTTTATGTGTTTATTTTTATTGACTTCCTGCCGTGTTGGCTTAGCGCACTTTTTGCTTTAATGCGTTCGGCTTTGATTACTTTTGTATTAGTTTAATAGCACACCCATACACACACACACACAGATAGTGTCACAGTTGCCGCAGCTAGCTTCGATTTTTCATTAAGTTTCTGCCACTAGTTTCTTGTGTATCCTAATGACATCCACTTGCAACTTTGCAGCAAGATAAACTTTTCCTGTTATTTAATATGCTGACTGTGCTCTTGCTGTCAGTTAAAACTAGTTTTTGCGAAAGTATTTTACTATGTTTATTGTTAAAATGCCATGTATTTTATTGTAATGTGCCTTACAGCTTTAACTTTATAAAAATTTATAATCTTCAGACGAATTTGTTTTTATAAAGATTGAATTTTTTTATCATTTTAATTTCTTAACTAAACAAAATTTATCATATCAGATGCTACAGTTTAAGTAAATATTTTAAATTGTAGCCAGATTAAACAACTTTTTAAGAAAATTTTAGAGGACACTGCAATAAAAAATACATTGAATCACGTACACCTAATCCTTTCAAAACAGGATAACAATCGGAATTAATCAAGCGCTCGCACAAGTAACACGCACCACTCGCAACAGATAACTGAACTTAAAAGCAGCACAAACTGAATATCTTCTACGGTTTCGTATTCAGCAATGCTTATCAGAGACGATCTCATAATCCATGTAAATCTTATAAGTGCGGCTGTCTGTAGGAGAGTGGGCTCTATCAGCAGATTTAGGGGGCGTATATCTGGGATGGCTACACACCTCCACTTTTTTAATCTGAATAGCAGACTAAAAACTCATAGCTTTTCACCAGTTTTTTTCCTACTGGCAGCTTTATACGTCAAACAGGTGTTATGTTGACATTTTTGATAGCGTGTTGATATAGCTTTATTAATATAGTGCAGCGTTTGGCTTAAACTGGCTGCTGTGCAGTAACTGCTGTTTATTTTTACATTAGACAACATACGTAAATACAAATAAGAAGTTGGAAACGTTTTTCTTTTGTTATATTCCCTGAAGTATTTAGCAACTAGGACTAAAAGGTATTAGGAATTCTTTTATAGTTTTTGCGATTTTTTAAAAATATAGAATACATCAAAAGTGTCTAATACATTATACAAAATATGTATAAATTAATTTTACAAACATAGTTTATGCCTTCTTTTTAAACAATTGCTATTTGTTATGTAGTGTATTGCGCACATTTTATTTTTATTTTTTTCTCAAGTCTCAGTCTTTGTTTGCCAAAATTTATCTGATTAAAGTTAAACGTCAGATATATATGCTATGCTTATTTGTTGTATGCGTCCACAACCGCCATGCAAAAAGGCTTTTGCATGCATGGCGTATGCGTGATAGCCGTGATCAAATTTGTGACCACTTAACGAAATGAAACGAACATTTTAAGAGTTTAATTAAACCAAATAACAATGCTTAGATATTGCAATGCTATAAAAATAAATAAATAAATGCGTATCAAATCTTATCTAGAGCAGCTTAGACAGAAATAACCTCAAGTGCAATCTTCTAAAGCTACAATCTTTCAACAAGACCCTGTTATAGTTATTAAGTGTTACAATTGTTGCCTAGTTGTCGTTTGTATTCAGATTCGTTTGTATTGAGTTCAACTAATGAACTCATGCACATTAATCGCTATACAAAGGCACAATGTGCACGGATTGTGCGTCAATTGACGTTCAGCATATGCAATGTGTACAAAAAAATAGTTGAGTGTGCAGCGAGAGATTTTCGCAATTAATTAACTAAATAAATTATAAATGACATATTTATGGTAAGTAATTGTCTTTTGATTGCGTGTGTTAAATAAAAGCTGAGCATTCTGTACTAATTTTATAGCTTTTACGAAATAAATCACTTACTACTGTGTGAATATACAAATTCGATTTGCGAACCCATAAAGTGTTTAACGTGGCGTATGCGCAATATGGAATATATTAAAATGCACAAGGCTTAAATAGAAATTTAGTATTATAAATGTTTATATAATTATTGTAGCAACCTTAAATTACGGAATTACTTTCCAGCTTAATATTTAAAAAGCACACAGCTGCCATAAAAGTGTTGCATATGGTTTCTTCATTTTATAATTAACACTGACATGCAATAAAAGTTCTAATTAAATTTGGTGTTTGAAATTTCATAAATCTCAATATGCGCGGCGTTATTTATATCGGTTTAAAACGAGTCCGGGGACCCGGAGCGACCGTTTCCACAATAAAATCCAACAAAAATTTATGAAGTCGGCCACCAAAAGGATGGTAAGTGCTGCACAAAATTAAAACAATTTTTTACTAAAAACAAAAATTATAAAACACAAAAATAAAAAAGCGGCAGACTGCCAAAAAATGTAACAAAAAAAAAGAAACAAAAATAAAAACAGCTTAGCATTTTAACGCCCAGTGTGCTGAAAATATATTTATATATATACTATTTTTACGCCTTGCTTTTAACTTTTTAATTTGTCTGGGCCACGCGCCTAGTTTGACTTTGGCCCAAACGCCGAAAACAATCAACGGCTTAACTTTAATAAAATGTGTGCTCAAAAATGTTTTTCAACAGCCCACTCGAATTTATATATATATATATTTTTTTTTTGCTGTTGTAAGATACAGAGTGTAAGAGTATTGCTTTACTTGATGGCAATCTGTGTGTGTCTTGTTGTAGTCCCTGACGCAGCTGCCTGTTTGACTTTGGCAACAGTTTGTTGGTATCGTTGTTTGTCTACCCTGTATTGAAACAACAATTAGAGTATATTAAAATAAGGAATTCATAAACTTGGCGAAAATTAAATTTAGAGATGTTTGAGATAAGAAGAAGTTATTCATATATAATATCCCCGTTTTTCTATTCTTTTCTTTTCCCCTAAAAGTTATACAATTTAAATCTTAAAATAGTTTTTTGTGTATTGATAAGCATTTTTAAAAACTTCAAGTGAATGGTATATGCTTAAAACTACTGATAACTATAGAATTTTTTAAGTTAATTATGTTCAGCTACTTTGACCAGGGTATCTACTCCAGTTGCACACTCTAATAAAATATTTGAAAAGGTTCTCTACATTTTTTGTCCTGCGTACATTTGAGCCAATTTAACTCTTCCGTGTGTTTTTTTTGCTTGTCACGCCTCGCTGGCTGCTCGCTACGCTTACTGTTGTAAAACTGCTATGTGCTCTGCTACACACTTTGATTTACTTGTAACTAACTAGTACAAGTAAAGGAAAACAGCGTAAAAAGCACTTTCAACTTGTTAAAAATAAAGAGTCTCCAACGGGGAACTCTTAGCTACACGTGTAACATTTCGAATTTAATATCGGACCATTATTGCATTAAATGTTACATTTGATTTATTTATAAAAAAAAAAAATTACTGCATCAAAAGAATTAACAGAATCTCTTAAAATACAATTTAATCGCATTTGCAATAAGAAATGCAAAATTAAAAAATTAAAGTCGCTTCGCAGTTAACAGAAGTTATATTAATTGCTTTGAGCCATGTATTTCCGATAACAGTCAATTCGTAAGTATTTGACACTGATGCTGTGAACTCAATGAGAAAAAAATCATAATATGTTAATTTATGATATGCTAGTTCGGCTGTCGCAATTAAAGTACTTACAAATTTAAAAAAAAAGCTTATCATTTTTTTCATTTTTTTTTCTTTTTAGTGCGTTATGACCCCCAATATCGACAAAACCATAAAAACTGGAAATCAACTACTACAGACCAGCGAATATACATTTCGATGCTCTTAATAATTCCTGAAAATCATTACGGTTATACATTTAGTATAGAAGAAAACAAAGATTTCATTTCTATAGTGCGGGCACACGCACAGCTGCCAATTAAAGTGAGCGCGGCGAGCATTTATGTGTGTGTATAATTGCAAACGAGCTGAACGAGGGTATCTCCTAGTCGAGCGGCCTCGACTAGACATTCTTACTTGTTATTACTTTAAATCAAAATGTTAAATTGAAGAGAAAATTAAATAAATAGCAGAATATAGAAACGAATATTAATTTCGTAAGTAATTGCATAAGACCCATAATTAATTATTTTAGTTTTCGTAACTTGTTGCACTTATTACGACCTATTAGTTTTTGCATGTAAATAAATAAATCACATCAAACCACTCACTTTTGGCCCATTCAAGCCGAGCAGTGTCCTTGAACTCGGCGACCAAAGCCAAGGCCAAACTAATACGTGTATCGTATAATTTTTTATATGTCCGCAAGGACTTGGTTTGAATTGAGGCTGCTGCTATTAACACACAAGTGCGTAAGCATCAAGTTGGCTTGACCCTTTGAGAATTGAAGCCCAGAATATGCCCTCAAGTCCCAAATGATTTAATATCTTTAGGGTAAAACTTTATTAAATATTTTCATTACATGTACACGCACAAAACTTGTCTGTATGGGTCATCATATTTACATGAAAAGTTGCTCATTTGCAAAATATTGTAGCAATCAGACATATTTTAGATATAGCTTTGTAGAGTTTTACATATTTTGTAAGTCCAGTGGGAGAATTCAAAAGACCGCAAACATTAAAAGTATTTTTAATAAATCAAAATAAAGTTGGGCAGCTTTTTCTGTTTTAAGTTGAGCATATATCTTTATGAGTACACTTAAAAAATTAACTTAGTACATCGACAATAAACCAAGATTAAAAAGTTTTAATAGATTTTAGTTATCTCAGACCTCCCTGAACTTTTCTATTTTTCGCATATATACAAACAGCTAAGATAGTGGCTATCGGAAAAAAAAAATAATATTATCAATAAAACGATAATTCGCCGTAAAGATTAAAAAATACTTTCTACAACTAAATTTAAACAATCACATTTCTATGTTGGCCTCTTCAAACTTCATCATAATCTCAATAACGGGCTCGTTCAAATATTTGCGAACGTTAATATTAAGTGCATAGTCCCCGTGATTCCACTCAGGATCGTCCATATGGTGCAGTTTCCTGTTGGGCAAACGATCAGCCAGAGCCAGAACATCCTCAACAGCGGCCATATTATCATTGTCGGAATACCACAAGTGCAGCTGAGAGCTTATGTTCTCGACTGGATAATCTGGTGGCTGCTCCGACTTGTATACTTCCAGATTCCTTTTGGGGCCGTGATCGTACTGTCGGAAATGTCCCGACTGCTGTTCCTGCAGATAATGCAGCATTTGGTTGGAGGAAAAGCCAGATGGATGCGTCGCCATACCCTCCGGCATGGCAGTCTATTTAATAAATACAGTTAAGATATGTAATTCGATTGACTGATTCTGCTTGCCATATTCACACGACCATCAGAAAAGAGCCTTTCCATGGCATTAACGCAAACTGGCATCAGCCGCTGGTCCGGCTCACATAAATTGGAGAACATGCTCAGCAGGATATTATTGTGTGGTACAAGTTCCTGGTTTGAAAATAAATGTGAGTAGCTATTCTGATGCCCCAGATAGGGTCCAACGCTGCGCACTAATTTATTTTCCATGTTAGTCATGATCGCAATGGGTGCAAACATGTGGGCCGTTTTGATCTTCGCATTGTACTCGGGACGCAAGGACATGAGTGTGAAAAACACGGTTGTCCCCTGGGAATGGCCAACATAATGGATGGACTTCTGCCCCTGTCCATTGGTGTCCAAAGCGTAATCGATCATGGCCGCTATATCATAGTAGCCAATCTCGTGCCAGCTAAAACGCCAGAAGTACGGATGTTGGGTGGAGCGGGAGGTATGATTTCTCGAATAAGTGGTGCCACGCCCATTACCTAGCCAGACATCGAAGCCGGCATCAGCTAGCAGGTAGGGCAGACCATCGTTTGGTCCGTTAAGTATCCAGGCGTCCGAGCAGCTCGTCAGGCCATGCTGAATAAGGACAATAGGTCGATACTCGTTTTGGTTCTGCAGCTTGTGGGAGTAGGGTATACGAAACACGCCCACTACGTAGCCATCCTCGGTTACAATGTGATGATGCTCCGCCGGATACCCATGCGCAGCAATACGATCACGCTGATCAAATATTATATTTGTTATGTTTTGTTATCGATATTTAATTTTAATTAACATATAAAAATGAAGGTAATAGAACCAAGTTGCATATTTAAACGGAATTTTCTGCTTCCCAGTGAATTTGGTGACGCAAGCTCAAAAACTGTGGGACACATAGGTATTTCCGAAAAAAGTTTAATTCATCCGGGACAGGCGGACAGCATGACGGACATTGACAAACCCAATATACTAGATTCACTTCGTGAACAAGTATAAAAAGTATAACGTATAACGTATCAGTATTACTTAAGAATTGCTCCATTCTCAGCTTGGAGAAGAGTATTTATACGAATACCCATCGACCAGATTTAGATTTCTTTCACTTACTGTTGTATGACGGTCTTTTAGACTTATGTGCGCCTCAGGATTGTCGTACAGCTTAAAGAAGTCGATGTTGCCCGGTGGTGCAGTCTGTATGTCAACCACTGAGGCAACCAATAAAGTAACTATCACAACCAATTGCTTCTGCATTGCTCAATGTGTAAACTACAAATGCGCTTAAGCAATAATTTGCCTTAAGGTTTTAAGCAGCTTATTCAGGCTTTATCATCAAGTGGTCTCAAATTATCAGAAATGTCTATAAATAAAGTCACTTAAGATAGGAAAAGTAAAAAAGTCATTCAAAAAGGGAAAACTTGTGAACAAAGAACTTAAATTTAAGAGATTTTAAAGTTACGGTATTGTTTTATTTATAATTTCAAATACATGAGAATTAGCACTCTAAATGGGAAACTACATAATTATTGACACCTTCAAGTGGTGGCACTCCAACATTTTGATGCATTTAACAAGTACGAATTAAGCGCAATAAACGTGCAATTATCATGAATTGTTGTTTCCTGCAAATATTATCATTATTCCCACAATTAGGTACGTCATATACTTATAAAATTGACGCGGCTTTACTTATCGCTAATCGCACCTTCAATTAATTTTGCCCCACGCAAAGGTTAGTTCATAAATTGTATATATGCAGACCAATAAGTTTTCTTTTATCAAAATAATATAAAACGCCCTGCAAGAGCATTAAAAGTATTTTTTTAAATGAAACCACAAAAAATACTAACTTCCGGCAAAAAGTGCCGCCAATTGTCTAAAAAAACGAATAATATCAAATGTTAAATAGTTACATTCAATAACCTGATTAAATGCCCACAAAAATTTAATAATGCATAATACCTTGACCTAAGACATTGACTTATTCATTTGTAATTTTGAGGCGTTTTCATATTTTTTAAGAATCTTAATGACTGGCTCATTAATATATTTACGAACATCCACACTCAATGCAAAATCATCATGTGCCCAATTCGGATCCATAATATGGTGTAACTCCTTGTTGGGCAGACTTTTAGCTAGTGCCAAGACATCTACAGGCTCAGCCATGACATCTTTGTCGGCATACCACAAGTGCACTTCGGCGGTTATGCTCTCAAGTGGATAGTCTGGTGGCTCCGGAGAGTTGTACATTTTCAGATTTTTCAAAACGCCATAATCGAACTGCCGAAAGTGACCCGATTGCTGTTCCTGCAAATAATGCAGTATTTGATTGGTGGAACAGCCGGCCGGCTGTACACCAATACCGTCCAACAATGCCGTCTATTAAACAGGATCGGATGAGCATTTATTATAATTAGACCTTATTGTACGTACCTTATTCCAACTAGTATTATTTCTGTAGTAGGTTTTTAAGATAAATCTACAAACCGATCGAAACGTACTTTCACATAGTTTAGACATACTGGATAAAACTAAGTCATTGAACGGCAAAAACTCGTGCTCGGAAAAAATGTTGGAAAATATATTCTTGTGACCCAATAATATTGCGGTCAAACGAACGAATTTGTTTCTCATGTGTGTCATAATCGCAACAGGAGCAAGCATGTGGGCCGTTTTGATCTTCTCATTGTATTCTGGACGCAAGGACATAAGTGCGAAAAATACAGTTGTACCCTGGGAATGGCCCACATAGTGAATGGACTTCTGTCCCTGTCCATTGGTGACCAAAGCGTAATCGATCATGGCTGCTATATCATAGTACCCAATCTCGTGCCAGCTGAATTTCCAAAATTCCGAATTTCGTGGGCAGAGCGTGGTATGCTTTTTTGAGTAAGTGTTTCCACGCCCATTGCCCAGCCACACATCAAAGCCCGAATCGGCGAGCATGTACGGCAAAGCATAGTCGGGTCCAACGTAAATCCATGCATCCGAACCACCCATCAGACCATGCTGAATGAGTACAATGGGGCGAGTCTTGTTTTGATTCTGAAGCTTGTGAGAGTAGGGTATACGAAAGATGCCCAAAACGTAGCCATCCTCGGTAACAACTTTGTGGTGTTCCACTGGATACCCATGAGCAGCAATGCGATCAAACTAAATGAAAATATAGGCTCAAATTATGATCGGCAACGAGTTACATATATGACAAACTTACTGTTGTGCGTCGCTTTTTGAAGTGACTGATGTCGAGATTGTAAACTGCAGATTTTATACCCACCATTGAGATTACCAACAAAATAATAACCGACGGAAAGTAGTTGTGCATTGTGTAACGCCTGAGCTACAACTACAGTTAGCGAAACACTTGACGTCAATTTTTTTAGTAGCCCCGTCATCAAGTGATCTTGGACTACCCGAAATGTCTATTAACGAGAATATGGGAAACAAGTGAGATTGTTCTAGTCAGGACCGCCCGACTAGTAGATATCCTGAACCTAGCATTATTATATACACACAAACTCTCTCAATACTCAAGAGTTAGTTAAAAAATTAAAAAAAAAAATTTAAATAATAAGCTATCAACGAATCAGCAACCCATCAGATTGCGCAGCACCATGACTCAATTCATTTACTCATGATATAACATAACTTTTCAGGACTTAATAAGAGTGTCAAAATGTATGTACAAATCAATTTGCAAGAGTGTTATTTGATTAGTGGATTTTTTGGTTATATCGATATTTTGGGCGATATATTTATATCTTGCGTATACTTTACGAAATACAGTTGGTCATTAGCTTGTATAGTTCAGAATCAATGCCCAAAAACACCGCGTCAAAAAAACAACTTGCATAGATAATAAGAAAAGGGAAAGACTTATTGATCTTTTAAAAAACTCGTGATCTGCGTATGGCATAAATGAACCGAATGAGTCCAATATCAGCTTGCTAACTTTTGTAGTCTCTGAAAAGACGCGTTCAAACAGACAGACGGACAGACAGGAAGACGGACACATATGGACGGACATGGCTAAACTGACTAGGCTACTGATGCTAATCAAGAATATATATACTTTACGTGCTCGGAGATGATTCCTTCTGCTTGTTACATACATTTACTCAAAACCATTATACCCTTTTTACCTATTTTCAATGGGTTCAGGGTATAAAAACAAAAAACCCAAAATACCAAAATATTCCCGTATATCCGCGCAATTTCAATTTATATGTATATTTTATCCTTCGATAGGATTCGATTTTCATATAAATAGTACTTGCCCACATGACGATACACCAGAAATAACGAATAGCAGACTTTGCGTTTGTAAATTGCAACTAAAAAAATTTCTTTAACTTTAAAATTTAAATCCGAAATGGCAGATATTTATACAAAGAATTTTTGACAGAATAAAAACAAATAACTTTATATAATGTTTTGAAAGTGAATACAGTTTCTTATAAATACTTTTCGAAATACCGTTTGGAACTGAATTTTGGCGCTCAAGTTTAGTTTAAAAGTCCATTCACAATGGTACCGCAAAAAATTATCGATAACAAAGTTACAGGAAAATATTATATACTCAAGAAGTCTTGCCATTATAAAAATCTTAAAATGCTGTTATTGACCTGAAAATGAATCGGCAAAAAAATAGAATAGAAAAAATACATAAAATGTTCAAGAATTGAAAGTTTAGCTGCTTTAGAAAAACACTGAATGTATAATTAATCATATAATAATTAAACAAAACAAAATAAGCTAATCGTAGGCTAATCCTCGCCGGGTGGCAATGGTTGATTGAGGTCGCTTAAAACCGGAGCGGGAACAGGCAGTGGTGCCGGCACGGGTAGCGGTGTGGCCACTGGCAGTGAAGTCAAAACAGGCACCGTGGAAATAACGCCAATGTCTGAGGGATCCAGCAGCTCCTTCTTGATGTTGTCGGGATTAATGTACCCGCCGCTTTCATCCTGTTAAAAAAAAACGGACACAAATAAATAAATACTTAAAATGATAAGTTGATAAAACTTGCCGTAACGAAAACATCCACCGATTTTCCTGTAATAATGTCCAGTATTTGCTGAGTAATGCCGCTCATGGGCTCGTCCTGTATACTCTCGGCGTATTCAAGGAGCTGTGGTCTGAGGTCCGGACACTGTTGCAGTGCATCTGCCAGCTGTGGCGGCGGCAGCTGCAGCAGCACGGATAGCGATTGCGGCTTAAGGCGTTGTACCGTCTTCAGGAAGCCCTCCCAGATCACCTTCTGGCGCCATACCTGCTTCAGTATCAGACGCTGCAGCAGATTAAGCACAAAGTTGGAAAGACGGGGACACAGCGTCAAGCTTTGTATGGTGGTGCGCATCATCAGCGTGGGCACAGGCATTATGTCAACTAGCTGCTGCAGCACTGCCATTAGCACATCCTGTGTGTATACTTCACGCTCGGCCAGGCACAGCGACGTCGCCTTCACAATGGCTTTCAAATCACACACATTCGTGTCGATGGTGTGCAGGGCCACAAGCAGATCCGTGGGCGACAACGCCATCTGTTGATGCGCAAACTCGGCGCCAATGCCGAGCAAACGATTGAACACCTCCTTGACCACAGCTTGATTGAGTTTGATCAGTTTGGGCAGCACGGCTATAAGCTCGGAACGCGATAAGCCACTGAGAATGGGTATAAGGACGCGCACATCCTTGACCTTGTTCTGGTAAAGCTCCCGCACTCGACGCACTAAATCCGGATGTGGTGTGGGCACCCGTTCAGTCAATATGTAAATGATGCGTATAACCAACGTTTCCATGCCCTTGGGACAGTCCTCCAGCAGCTTGAGCAACGTTGGCGACTCAACGCCCAGTTTCTTAATGGGCGTATCCAAACTACGTAATATGGTGCGTTTCAGTTCCGCTGATGTCTCGCCAAACACATGACAGATCTTCTCCAGATAAACTGCAAATGGTTGAGATTAGTTTTGGTTTTGCATTTTTAAAGCAAATACTTACTCTCCGGCTTATAAGGCAACAACGTAAGCGACAGCAACAGGCACACCTTAGCGGTGTCTTCTTTCCAAGCAGCCTCCGGCGTGGGCCTGCCGTAATCTGCCGAAAATATGGCCTTTGGTGGCGTTTCCGCAACCACAAATTCCAGCCACTCGATGGCAAATTCATCGATGCGCGCCGGAACAATCTTGTGCACATGATAAATGCTTATCAGATGCGTTAGTGCACGCTCGCGCAAATCGGCACGTTCGTGTACGGCATAATTGAGGAGTATGCGCACAAAACGGTTTTTTCGCGGTGGTCGCAGCACCGCTAGATCTTTGATAATCTCCAGGCCATGCGGCATGAACTCCTCGACGAGGCACAGCTTTACCAGCTGCACAATGGCCTCCTCGGGCAATATGGGCGCCTCCATGTAAATGCGGCGCAGCAAAATGATTCTGTCCTTGAACTCACAACGTTCGTTGATGCCGCTAATGAGCTGATTTAAAAGCTCATTGTAAGCGTGATCCGGACGATTCTCAGTTTTTACGTAGGTGTGCCGCGTGAAGCCCTGCAGCAGCGAGTACTCCTCAAAAAGCCAGGAAAAGGCGAGATCTATGCGCTGCTTAATATCGCCCAGTATGAACTCCATGATGCCATAGCGCACATTATCCGGAAACGTGGCCGCAATTACAGTGACCAGCTTTCGTCGCTTAGCCGCCACGCCTCCCATGATGCAATGCCGCTCCGAGTTCAGAATGCGCATGATGGCATCCAGTAGAAACTTTTCTTTGACATTGCGTGCCAGTGGCTTGGTAATCTCCTGCAGCTTCAGTGTCTTGGCCCGCTCCTTCATTCGCTCAATAACCGTCTGTTCTCCCTTGGATCGCTCCATGGTCTCGCGCAACTTCTTTGTGGCCTCCTCCTTGCGCTGCAGCTCCTGTTCACTTAGCTTATCTTGTCCATCGTCCATTTCCATGGGCGCAGGCGCTCCATCAGCCAGGGGATTGCTGGGCTGAGTCTTTGGTCTCATTGGTGGCTCCTTGCTGAAAGCAGCTGAACCGGGTCCCAGTCGCAGCTCCGTCAGCTGCTGTCCAAATTGATGGGATATGTTGCTGACCTGTTGCGGCAGCGACAGCTGTTTAATTGGCGTGTACTCTTCCAGAAATTTGGTCGGTGCCGCGTCCGGTAATGCGGGCAAGAACTCAACGACAAGATTAACCACATTTTCTGTGGCGCGCAGATGCTCAGACAGAAACTTTTCGTTCACGCGTGTACTTTTCTGCCGCTGACGCTCTAGCTCCTCCTCATCCAGCTCCAGTTCGCGGGGCAGCTGCTGTTGCTCATGCTGCTGCTCGGCCAGACGCGCCTTTTTCGCCAAACTCTGTGCCGCATTCTCCAATATGCGCTTCTGCCGGCGCGCCATCTCCTGCTTGTCCATTTTGGGCAACAGCTTCTGTATTTCATTGGCGCTAGCACCCAGATCCATGAGTATATTGCGTATAGTACCAGCAAACTCAAACGCGCCGCGCAGCTTGAGGAGCATTTGCAGCTGCATACGCAAACTCTTGCGCACCGAGCTCACCTGCGAGTCGGTTAGTGTGGGCGGTAGATTACTATTGAGCTGACGGAAGGCCTCCACAACCGGACCCATAAAAATGGGTCGCATTTTTGCTACAGTGCACAAGCTGCTTGTACAAGCAATCAGATTCACTGACGAGATATGCGTGGTACCATGGAATTGCAGCATTATGTCAAATATATTGTTGCCCTCGTCCTGCAACTTCTGGCGTCTGATTAGCTTGCAGTGTTCTGGAACATCGGACAGCGAGAAGTCGCCTTCGCGTTTCATGCTGTCTTCATCCGCATAGCTTTGCAGTATTATGATGCCCTCCAGGAATTTGATGGCGTTTGTGCGTATGCCATCGTTCTCATTGTCAATCATGTCCAGCACTTGCGCCTTTATCAAACTCAACACGTTCCAGGCCTGCTCGGCGCTATCGGTGGCATCGCTCAGACTGCACAAATATTGCAAACCATTTTTATAGATGCTGCCGCAGGCTTGTATAACACGTTTTATCACCTGCGCCGAGGTATCCCTTAACATCATCGATATCACATTTATCACATACGGCAGAAGCTCCACTTTAACCTTGCTGCAAATGAAGAGTTTAAAGTTTGTCGGCTTGTACAAAGTATGTGTCAATTATTACTAATATGGTTCTATTGCACCCCCTAATGAGACTAAAGTTTCGTTCGTTCATCGACACAAACTCTCGAGTGGTTTGCTGCAGACCTGAGGCCCTGTTCAGAAGTCCCACATTGCCCCATTTTTTTTTTAACTAGTCAATAACCTAGATATGGAGATGCACTTGTGTTATCACTGCTTCCTCATTATAGGGACACTTTAGTGAAGATTTTACATTTCTTACCACGTCTGCTCTATGAAGGAGACAACCTGCTTGCGCACCTCCTGATTCTGATCGTGCGCTAGCGTAAGCACTGGTTCCAGGAACTCCTCGGCCAGCTCAACACATGAGCTCAGCACTATTTCCTGCACTTTAGCCAACAGCTCGCATTTCAGTGTGGCATTTGCTGTAACAAATTCATTGCACCATTCCACAACCTACAGTACGAAATACGAGATGTGTTTTTAATTTCCTCTCATTCAATTAAAGTAACCAACCTTTGCTCGCGCTGTAGCCGTTTTTTCATCTGTAAAGAGATTCGCTGTTTCGGAGACGAACTGGCTGCGTCCAATTATGCTGTCCATGTTTGCATAAATTCTATTAAATGAAATTTATACAAATTTAGAAATTTATAAAAGCCGCGAGTGCAAGCCGACAAGGGCCTAGTTTCCGATATTTTCGATTAGTGATGAGCAACAATCTAGGCGATAATGGTTACAAGCAATGAAATATCGTTATCGCTGCGCATAAGGCTCAAAATAGATAATAAACAAAAAAAAAAATATTAACCGTCCCATATGGTAACCGGGATGGTGGTTGGTTTAACCTCTATTAGCCATGATTAACTATCTACCGGGACACACATTTATTTAGAATTTAAAAAATATATACATTTTTTAAATATATATATTTAATGGATAGATTATGACACATTTATGTTATAAGACTTAATGTTAGGATTTTGTAATTATATGCTTTCTCGCTTTTTGTGACGTCACTTATACAGTCGAAGAAGGCAACCTTACTAGTATATGACTACCGTGCTTGAAATTGCACGCAAAACATCGTTACAGCGATACATCGTCCAATTATTATCGATAGCATCGATGCATCGATTTACTCACATTTTTTGGGTGTTTTAAAAGCGTGAAAAAAACGCCTAAACAAGCCAAAACGGCTGCACATCAGGACCAATAAGCGCAGTTAGTTAATAGATCCAGCCGCTGCACTAAAAGGCATTTACAGACGTACACGCAAACGACAACAGACAAGAAAAAGATTCAGCAAATACCGAGTGTGTTATTGAACAACGGCTGAAGAGGCAGAGGCAGAGGCAGTGTACGTGAGCAGAAGGGTGGTAGCGGAGAGTGCGTGCTTGTGTGTGCGTGTGCCTGTGTGTGTGTATGTGTGTGTGTGTGAGTGTGTGGGCAGAAGTTGCGGCTGTGGAGCAGCGGCGGTGGCGGTGCGGCGACGGTGGCAGCGGCAGACTTAGTTGGAGCAGAGAATAAACACACAAAGCCACGATTTCAAGCAAATAGTGAACTTTGAAATAAACAAACAAGCGACACACACAACAACAACAAATACAACAAGCAGCAGCAACAACAACAACAGCGGTTTAACTGCTTTTGTGAGCACCAACGAGGACCGCGCCCTAATGTCAAATAGCCAAGCAAATGCCGGCAGCAGCGGTAGCGTCGTGGATGAAACGAATCCCAATCCGAATCCAAATGCAATTAATCCGAGTCCGACGAGTGCCGCCGGCGTTAACAATCTGACGACGGCAGTGGCCACGGCTCCAACAAGCTCTGCGGCACAGCCGGCGTCTACAGCTGCAGCGGGCAGCAGCACAACAACAACGACAGCAGCAGCAGCAACAACAACAGCCGCAACAACAACAGCAGCAGCAACAACAACAACTGGAGGCGATGGAGGCGTCAGCAATTTGGCTGTAGATTCATCGCCACGTGAATCTGGTGACGATTCTGAGGATGAAAGCGAAATACTGGAGGAGTCGCCATGCGGACGCTGGCTAAAGCGGCGCGAGGAGGTCGATCAGCGCGATGTGCCCGGCATTGATTGTGTGCATCTGGCGATGGACACTGAGGAGGGCGTTGAGGTCGTTTGGAATGAGGTGCAATACGCGCAGCTGCAGGAGCTCAAAACGCAGGAGGACAAGATGCGTCAGGTATTTGATAATCTGCTGCAGCTGGACCATCAGAATATTGTCAAATTCCATCGCTACTGGACGGACACACTGCAGGCGGAGCGACCGCGGGTCATCTTCATCACAGAATACATGTCGTCCGGTTCGCTGAAACAGTTCCTCAAACGCACCAAGCGCAATGCCAAGCGATTGCCGCTCGAGTCGTGGCGCCGTTGGTGCACCCAGATCCTGTCCGCGCTCAGTTATTTGCATTCCTGCTCGCCGCCTATTATTCATGGCAATCTAACCTGTGATAGCATTTTCATACAGCACAATGGTCTGGTCAAAATTGGCTCTGTGGTGCCGGATGCGGTGCATTATAGCGTGCGGCATCCGCATCTCGATCAGCTGGAACTGCTGCCGGAACGGGAGCGCGAGCGTGGCGCCCACTATTTTCATGCCCCCGAATATGGCGCCGCCGAGCAACTGACCGCCGCCGTCGACATCTATGCCTTTGGCATGTGCGCCTTGGAAATGGCCGCGCTGGAGATACAGCCCCAGTCCAGCAACAGCGAATCGACTGCCATCAACGAGGAGACCATACTGCGCACAATCAACAGCCTGGACAATGATCTGCAACGGGATCTGATACAGAAATGCCTCAATCCACAGCCACAGGATCGACCAAGTGCCAGCGATTTGCTATTTCATCCACTGCTCTTTGAGGTGAGTGATCCAACCTAAAATTGCGACAATGAATAAATCCCAACTTATCCATTATAAGTATTTCATTAGTTCTTTCAACTAAAGTTATTTTTTTCTTGTTTTATCTTACTATAGCCACAATTATTCTTTACAGTAAAATAGTCAAATATTTTATGATATTGGCTATATTTCAATAAAACCATCCGACCTATTTAAATATCCCAGAACATTTAATACCCTTGCAATCCTATAAAAAATGTGCCGTTTTATCGATTATTCCTAAATTATAGTTAGTGATATTATGTTTCTACCTAAGGAACAATGGGACTCTCACAGTTGCTATCTATAGCAGTATTATGATTTAGTAATCCAATATTAATAGAAATTTCGCATATATATTAGTAGTGTAATGCAATTTTTATTTCCCAAGTTTTGTTAGTTCATCTTTTGGAACAAAAAAGTTGTTAAAACTAATCTCTCAAATTTTGACCAATTGCACCTATGTCAAAAATATGATATATTTTTAAAAGTTCGCTTTTAAATAGTTTGGTATATGCGTAAATAACAGAATGGTTTTATGCGCAAAGTTTAGTTTTAATAATTATATAAAAATATACAATTCATTAAATTATCAATAGTATGGAGCTTGACCTAGTACATACTACAGCGCGTTTTCTGGCCATGCTCGCTCGACCAAACACCTTATTGAAAAATAAGCACAAACTATATGATTAAATAAAAAATGTTGGGTTATCGTTGCAGGTGCACGCACTAAAACTACTGGCCGCCCACTGTCTGGTTTTCTCGCCCGCCAATCGCACTATGTTTTCGGAGACGGCCTTCGATGGGCTGATGCAGCGCTATAATCACCCGGACGTGGTTATGGCGCAGCTTAAAATGTCTGGCGGCAGTGAGCGTCAGTTTCGACTGTCGGATGTGCCGGGCGCCGACAAGCTGGAGAAGTTTGTCGAGGATGTTAAATATGGTGTCTATCCGCTGATCACGTATAGTGGCAAGAAGCCGCCGCATTTTCGTTCGCGGGCCGCATCACCGGAACGCGCCGACTCGGTAAAATCGGCCACGCCGGAGCCGGTGGACACCGAGTCGCGTCGCATTGTGAATATGATGTGCAGCGTGAAGAAACTGAAAGAGGACAGCAATGACATACTGATGACAATACTGTTGCGCATGGATGATAAAATGAATCGGCAGCTGACGTGTCAGGTGAACGAGGAGGATACGGCTGCCGATTTGACCAGCGAATTGGTGCGCCTGGGCTTTGTGCATCTGGATGATCAGGACAAGATACAGGCCCTGCTGGAGGAGACGCTGCGTGCGGGCGTCCTAAGCGATGGCGCTGGCGCGGAGAGCTCGGGTGCCGGTGTCACCACAACGGCAACGATGGCCGCACTCGAACAATTGGAGCGCAATTGGTCCATTTCCGATGCGGACAAAACGATGACGACCAGCATGTCGGTGAACACGTCGCCCAGCACGGCTACTGGTGCTTCTGCTACTGCTGTCATGTATCTGCCGCAGGAGCAGGGGGACTCTGAGGGTCCGACGACGATCAACAACAGTCACAGCAATTGAAGACGATGAAAGTATTCGGGCAAAGCCGGCGGGGTGCGCATTGTTTTTATTAATGGAATGAAAAATTACACACTACGATTTTATTGCTACTATTATTTTTGTTATTTTTATATACCGATATATATGTATTGCGTATGTATATATCCATATATATATATATATATATATCCATATATATGTATGTATTTGAAATAATATTTATGTATGTATGTATATGTAAATGATGTTGTACAAGGCTTCCAGGCTAGAGATTTCCGAATTGTATCCTACACCCACTCGCACACACATACACACACACACACACAACACATACACACACGTATACACAACACAAGCAGCTGCTGTAACTCGTAAGCCAGAGACGAGCTTATAAAATCGAAGCATTCGCTTAGCATGACATTCGACAATTCCGAATCGAATTCGGCATTCTCGAATATAACGCTAGAAAATCTATAATCTATAAAAAAATTATAAAAAAAATTTATAAACATTTCAAAGGCGGCTGCCACATAAATCCAAAAAACCAAAAACAAAACTCGACCTATTTCAAAAATAGCATTTAGGCGCCCAGCAAAATATACGTATATTATTTCTTATTGATGCATATATAAATTTCTGATAATTAACAAGCAGACAAAAGAACGAAATCCCCAAAGGCCGTGAATGTATTTCAACGTATTACAAATATTAGAATACAGCAAAACAAAAGAAAAATACAGAGATCGTAGCAACAAGCAGCCACAACTACAACAAAAATACACAACAGACATAGCGACACTATTATTAAATAAATAAATAAATATAAAAAAAACGCAAAAACTAACAAAATTCATATTCATATTTTACGTTTATTATAGCTATTCCATCAATCACAATTGATAACGTTGCGCTTAATACTTGGTGGCACGCTTAGGCACACGACGTTGCGATAAGTTCCGAGCTCTCGTTTGCCTCCTTTTCCGGTGTGCTGAGCCTAATGCGTTTGCATTGACGGGCCTCCTCTGGCTCTTCGTCCGTAAATGCTTCGGGTGGTTCCTCTGTCTCCGACGATGCCGCCTTGCGCACATCCAACTTTTCGTCGTACATATCCAACAGCTTGTTGCCCTCGTACAAAACAAATGGCAGACTAGCTCGCTGATAGTAGTCCGGCACCAACTCCAGATTGCTGATCACAGTATCCAACATATGCGACTTTTCACACCAAATGCCGGGCGCATCATTCCGAATCGGATTGATGTGCACGTGCAGGTGATAGAACGAGGGCTGATAGTGGAAGTACATGCGCAGCTGATTGGGATTTACGCCATAGCGCTTAAGGATTGCGTGCTTGGCCGACTGGCGCAAATTGCGCAGCAACGGCAAGTGGGTTGCATTGAGATCACGTAACGATTTGATATCGCGCTGGCGCACTATGCCCAGCAAATACAGATTCTCCACATTGCGTCCGTCCCACTTGATATCCGGCAGTAAAATAAAACCATTTTCTGCATCCTCATCTTCAAAAACAATGCGTTCCGTTTCCTGTTTGTGCTCTAATATATTGTACACCCAGTCCAGCGAGAATTGGCTAGAGCTGATATAGGGCAACGTGATGGACTCATAGAGATCGGGTGTTTCATTAATAAGGTACTTCTGGCAAATGGAATATTTCTCAATGTGTTTTTCGGTTGCCGGATAAATTACGGTGCTCTTGACGGCTTTCGCAAAGGGGGGAAAGTCATTGGTAACGGTGATAAAGTTCTTCAGTTCGCATTAACATACCACACAGCTCCTGGGTTGGCACACACTGAAAACTGGCGTAGATATTGTTTACAAAATCGGTGCGAACTTTCAAGTCGGTGCTGAAGTAGCTCGGCTTCGATTCCGACTCGGTTTCCTTCTCAGCGGGCACCTCAGTTGCAACATCGCTCTCGCGATAAGCTGTAGCATACGTAAATACATAAATATTTAATAGGCAATACCTAAATTACTTACCATTTTTCTCGAAAACAACAATAGCGGCATCAGTTTCCGATAAGTCCGGGAAACTGCCGAGTAATGTAATACTCTTGCTTTTGCTGTTGTTGTTTAGTATGCGTTTGAGACGAAACTTGGTTAAATCGTAAGTTGGTGACTTTATCTCGCTGCTTACATTCAGTTTTGGACTTGTTTCAACGTGATCGGGCATTGTTTTTTTTTATTTATTTTTGCGGCTGTTGTGATTTTCGGGCGGCAATGGTTTTTAAGTGTTGGCAAATGACAGCCAAAAAAACAGACGTAAATTCTAACTGCACCATTTGAGTTGATGTGCAATTAACAGAGTTGCTCCTCAGACAACAGCTGCTCACCTAATGCTTTTCATAATTTAAATTTCCTTTTCGTTCGTTGTTACAATTTCAGTTTATTGTGTATAAGCCATATTACAATATTGTTCATGAACTTCAGAATATAAGTATATAAAGGACTATATCGCAACACCAAGTGCATGCCAACATGTTCAAAACATTTATAATCAATTTACGGCTTAACATTAGCATACTCTTTGCACTTACACATTAAAAACTATTATTGATATACGTGTGCTGGCTGAGTGGGCAGACAAGGCGAAATTATTAAAAAAAAAAGTGGAATCCGCTTGCTTGTAACTATCATACAACCACGCCCTTAGAGGGCTTGGCGCCCAGTATATCGGATAGTTTTTGCTGATAGGAGGCCAATAAATTGGCATCGGTTACGCCGCAGGCCTTGCACGACAATTGCAATGCGTTCAGCAATTGCATCTCTGAGAATTGTGTACCGCGCTCCAGCAGAGCATTCAGTATTTCCTGCAAAGAGCAGATGATTAACAATAGAATTCTTAGTTTACTGTAGGAGCACCTACATCCGGTTCCATACAGAGCAGCTCGTAGAAATGTTTCGCCTGATCTAGGGCAATCTCCCTGGACGCCGTTATGTTACTCAACGTCTGTTGCAGGGCAATGGAATTGCGGCACATGCGTTGCACGGTGATCTGATCAATGTGCTCCAAGTAGTTGGACGCCTGTATAAGTATGCGTGCGGCCAGATGGGCCAAGCCCTCGAAAATATACTAAAAATGGGCAGGCATAAAAAAGTTAAAGAGAGATGCCGTTTGGATAAACCCAATGAAAGGTTGTATTCACCCTTGTCTTGCGCGGATGCAATGTGGCACTGAATGCCTCGTCCATTTCCGACAGTCGCTTCGTTAGCACCAGCACTTGGCGATCGGGCTCCAGTATATCATCCTTGGAGCCCACGTAGCTGTTCGTTCGAATGCTCGACTTGGAACGCAAGTAGTGGAAGCATTGCACGCGCACCTCCAAATGCAGCACCAACAGACACGTATTGGCCAGTTCGTCGAATTCCAGTGCCAGATTAGTCATTACCTTAATTGTGCCATCCTTGATGGCCACATTTGCCGCACACTCCGCCGCTGCCGCATTTAGACCGTTGACCAGTGGGCGCCGCAGCTCATTGGCAAACTCGGAGACCCGACACGAGAACCATTCCATGCTCTCCTGCAGTATGGCCAGCTCCTTGAGAACGCTTATATCAGCCAGTATCTCCTGCTGCGTAATGCCGCCCTCTCCCAAATTGCTGGTGAGCATCTCGGCCTCGCGTATATTGCGCTGCTGCACCTGCAGCGGACTCTCCTCCTCGGACGGCTCAAAATTGCCGCGTTGCAATTTGCGTGTGTGCCGTGCACGCTGGCTAGAGGTCTTCAGATCCGTCCAATTGGGCAAAGTTCTACGTATAGAATCAAGCACCAAGTTAGTAAACAGTTAAGAACTGGAAACAAAATAGCTACTTTAAAAATCGACTTATATCCTCATCCTTTAACCAGGCCACACTGTAGATACGCTTGTCCTCCGAATCCGGCTGCACAATGCCCCTGTATGCCGCCTGGCATATCTCGCGATAGGCCTTGAGCAGGGCACACACCATTTTGAGCAGCTCTTCCGAGTAGCAGGGCAAGTCCTCTATCAGGTTCTTCGTCTCCACCAGACGACGCTCTACCATGACAGTGGACTGCAGCAGTGGCCGGCTTAAATTTAGGGTTTTCATCTCCTCGGGCGTTATAATTGCACGCCAGGCATCCTGATTCTTTGAAAGCGACTCAATGGTCAGCTGCAAGTTACGATTGTGACCCTTCGATAGGAATGTGTCCTTAATATAGTTATCCACAAAGTCATGCAGGCTGCACGGTTGACTGTTGAGATTTAAAATGTATAGAAAGTTTTATAAGATTTTGTAATGGAATGGTTAGCTTACCCTGGCTTGCACTTCATAAAGTTCTCAATTTCCTGTATGTAACCCATTAGTGGCAGATACACTTTGGTGATCACACTCTGATCTGGCGTGCATATCAACAGCTTGTCGCGCTGTTTCTTCTCGTGCGGCAGGATGCCAGTCATGGAACCTTTACCGCTGCCCAGCAGATTGCTGGCTAAATTGTCATCGACAGAGGCGTCTGAGGCATTGCGCCGATGCTCCTTGAAAGGCTCGTGTGCATTGTTGTTACAATTCTTGCTCATATTGCTGGCTATGTGCGAGGACTTGTCAAATTTGAACATGGACTTTTTGGTGCTACAAAATTATAAGTGAATTCAAGTGCGTGTCAGTTAACAGTAAAAACAAAAAACGTACCTCGGAACTTTACGCCTTAAAAAATAAGAATTTATATTGTTTATGGGTTCCACAAAGCCCGTTGAAGCGCCCTCATCCCCAGCGGCATTTTGTATGTCCAAATAGTCCGTGAGAAGTAATTGCAACTGTGAAACCAAAAATCTTTCATAACAAAGCAGTTGCTTATGAATTTAACTACACTTACCACCGACTGCGCCTGTGCCCAGAAGTCGGTCAGATCGTAAGGCTGGGGACCTACGACGGTGTACTTTTGGCCCACGGCAAGATAGTTCTTCAGCAGCAGCGTGTGCGTCTTGGCAATGGCTTTAAACTGCTTGAATATAATCTCGAGCAATGTTAACAGCGGATTGCTGTCATCAGTGCCACCTTGGAGAGCTCCACCCGCCGCCAGCTGATGCGTCGTGTGGCGCACCACGTTCAACAGTTCCGTTTGGATTTGCACACGCAGCGTTTCCAGCGAATCGGGCACCTTGTGCAGCATGCCAAAGCACTCCACAATAATGGCAATAAAGTAGTTCATGCTCAGCTCCGGATCAATCAAATCAGCATCCTCGATAATCTCCGCCTTGTCTAGCTCAAAGCCCTGTGCCATCTCACTCAGGGCCTTGCGCACGCGAGCATTCGCCTCGATGCGATCCGTAGAGCGACGGGCGAGAATGCCGCGCGTAAAACTGGAATTGAGGCGACTCGAATTGCTGCGCTGGAACGCCTCGTTGGCCGAGTTCTTGTACACCTGCGTGACAAGCTCCTCGTGCAGGCGCTGATACAGCTGTTGCCGTCGCGCCTGCAGGTCCGTGCGCAGATCGGTCAGCCCTTCGACGCCGGCGAGCGGTCCGTTGAGTGTGGTCAGGGCGTCCGTCAGCGCCTTGCTGGCGTGCAAATACTGACGTTTCGCCGTGTAGCTGACCACACGTTGAGGCACTTTGCGCAGCTCCTGGCTGCAATTGATAAATAGCGAATTTTATTTAATTTCGATTTGATTTCAGTTCCACTCACATTTGCTCCAGCATTTCTAGCACATACTTGTGCTGCACTGCGTCCGTCCACATCTTCTTGAGCTCATCGCGACGGCACTGCAGCAGGCGCTTGCAAGCGCCCAGATTCTCCTTGACAGCGTGTATGCGCTCGCGACTGGCCGTCACCTCGGTGGACACCTGGCTGAACAGTGGCAGTACTTGGGTCAGCTGCTGATCGTGGCGCGAGACCAGCTCGTTCAGGCGCAGATCGGAACGCTTGAATTCCTGTTCGATTTTCTGCTTCTCCTTCTGGCGCTCCTCGGTAGTCTCGCTGAAGCCCAGCGACTTAATGACGTTGACCAAAAAGCCGCAGCCGGCCGACTGAAAGAAACAAAGCACAAGCGCGCACACGCCCAACGAAACTTTAATTCGCGACTTATCAAATTTCAAAGAGGCGTATAAAAACAACAAATCGAACAAGACTGCTCTAGTCGAGTGTGCCCGACTGAAAGATACCCTGAACGCTCCGCGAGCTGCTGTTACACACAGTTCAAAATAAATACGTATAGAAAATCCAAAACCATATTTTAAGATTAATTCTTAAAAAAATTATAAAATCTTAATGACATTTTAAGAACATCTGAATATAGGGGGGGCGAGTAGAGGGAGGTACCCCAAAAAATTATATATTCTTAACATACTATTCGTAACATACACAACCAAACCTATCTATCTATGAGATATGCCTAACAAACGATAGATTAATATCAATATTTATCGATATTAAGGAAATGAGACAAGATATCCAATAAAAAAATTAGAAGCCTTTTGTTCGTATAGTATGGAATATTCTGTAATCGAAAAGATGATACAGACAAACGGACGTGGCTTAATTGGTTATCCAATATCAGAACGATTAAATTAATTGTTTTTCTGTTACTTTCAATTGCACAAAGCCAGTATACCCTTTTAAAACACTTTTTGAATGGGTATAACAACAACAACTGCACCAAGAGCCCGCATCAACGCGGGTGTCGTCATCAGCTCTTAGCCAAGCGGCTTTTTGGCCAGAAATGCTTAAGACTGCGTATTATTCACTTTTCGGATTAATTTCACAATTCATTATTTAATTTATTATGTGAACAACACATGATTTATGAAATGATTTAAATTTTGCATTGCCCAAATATACCTCATCTTTGCCATATTTAACGCCTCGTGGTGGCTTTGTTGGCGGCGGGGCCTCCATGCAGATGCGGTTGAAGTTAACTTTATCCGAGAACCTCCTCTTTACTATTAAGTGAATGTGTTTTAGTTTTACTTTTTTTTCTATGATAACATTTTGTGTTGCGAGTGTTTTATTTCTTACTAAATGAGTTGCAAACCCACTGATCTGGCAGCACCGACAAACCAGTGTGACCTTAAATGGGTAAA
>SCDT01000861.1:5101-26844 GCA_004143765.1 Drosophila melanica
AATTATACTGGAGCACAGAATAAAAAGCGTGCTGAAATGCTGATGCCATTGATTTGTTGGTGCTGCTGACAATGGGACGAACATGTTTCTATGAGTAGTTTATATAAAGCAGTTCTATAAAATAACTTCGCTCTTTTCCTCTTCTCTCTGTTCTCTCTCTCTCTCGCAATTTGAAGAAAGTGGAACGCAGGGCATTTAAAACCGAAGCCATTCGTTGAACTTGAAGTCAAAGCGAATTCAATTGTCACGCGAGTAGCAGCAGATGCAGATCGAGCTGCAGTTTTGTTGTGCCTGCCTGCGCGCGTGTGTGTGTGTGTGTGTGCGTGTTTCGGAGAGCACTTATACGCATTCAGTTGTTGTGTGTGATATTAATACTAGTGTGTGTGCGGATTAATTCCAGGATTAGTCAGTGGTTAAATTAAAAAAAAAACTACTTTATTACTTCGCAAAAGTTTCTGCATAATTAAAAAGTAAATACAAAATTTGAACTGATTTCTGTGCAAAGAAAAAAACATTGTAAACTTTTCATAATTAGTAAGTTAAATATAAACGTTTAATTTTGACTATTATAAAATATTTCACAAATATGTGCGAAGTAAAATTCACTAAAAAAATCGCATCGAAAAAGAGTTAAATTTATATGGTTCGGTTTTGGGATTTTTCGCTTTAGGTACGAAAATATAAATAATTAATTAAACATTTACGTTTGTGGGCTTTTGTCGACTGGCACCTTTGTGTTGTTTCTGTTTCGAAAAAAAAAAATAAAACATGTGTGCAGAATTTCGATGTGAGATTGAAATTTTATTATGAAAAACATATTTAAAGATTTCTAAATTCTAACTCTCTTTTGTTAAAAAAAAAGAATAGTTATGGGACACAAATTAAATTTCAATTTTTTTGATTGCTGTGCAAATTGTTTAAATAACTCATATCTATCATTCGGATAGACTATATACAATTAATATTCATTTCTTATACTGTCAAATATTGTAAAACAAAATTTGTTTGCAGATGTTGGCACATTACTATTATACTCAGGTGTTATTCAAATCGTTCCTGAATTTTTTATTTCGTTTTTTTTTTTTATATTATTCGTCAACTAGCTGTTAAAGTTAGCATTGGCAACTGTGAAACCAGAAGCGTCAATTGCCTTTGTATTCACATTATTTGGAGTTGCGCTTAGTCACAAAAAAGAAGATAAAAATACGACAACAAAATATTTAGAAATCAGCGAAATTTTACAATAAATTTGATCATAATCATAATCATATAGCAATTTGTTTTGTTGAATGTTGCAACAATTGCGTTGCTAACACGGCGTATGAGCGATAAGTTTGTGTAGACAGCAGCGTTCGCAGGGCTCGTGTTGATAGGTGAACACAGTGTTTGCTTGGAGATTTGATATCAGAGTTTTGCATTTGCCTTGAGCGAATTTCTTGACTCAGCGCCAACGAAAGCCGAACAAAAGAATATCCAACATGTAAACTTTTGGATGCGCAATAATGTATCTTCCCTCGTCTGTCTGGTATCTGTTCCACGCACTCAGTGCAGTTCAAAGGCACATATGCTCTTTGTGCTATTTCTACCCAATAGTTTTCAACACAAAATCCACAAGTGCTTTATTGCCTTTTCAACAACTTAACTGTTGTTTTATCTAATCTCAATTTGTTCTTGTTTCACCTAGAACGCAACTATTAATCTATAATAGCACAATTAAGGCATTAGCCATAGCTTTGATTTCGGCTTTTCACTGATAGCGTTGGCAACAGTAAACATTTGCTATGAATGGCAACTCACAAGGCCGTGAAGCCTTCTCGTCGAGTCGCGCACTTTTGAAGTGAACTACTCGAAATGTTTGTGGATTGTGAATTGCGCAATTTGAATAATCCTATAAAGTTTGATAGTCGCTTGCTTGGCACAACGCCAATTTGCGATAATATAAGATTTATTTTTATCTGAAGAATTCGTGATAGAGACACATAATATAAAGCTGGCATTAAATAAAGTTTCCAACTATAAACAAAATAAATATAAAAATAGGGTTTTTTTTTTTTTATATATGCACATATATATTTAAAGTAAACAACTCTTTAATTGAATGTAGTAGCATGTGTACCCTTGCCGATGATATTATTACTTTGTCAAGAACCTTATAAAGAATATAAAGTTTCTTAGTTTTGAGGCTTAATCATGAAATCTTGGCGTACATCTGTTTTTTTGTTTTATAAATACAAATAAAAATCATTTTTATATTCCATAGTTAGCAATTATCTTGTTAGAATTGTTTTTACAAATTTATTTTTTTGATAAATCGCTTATATATACAATACAATCTTTACTTGCATTAATTAGTTATTATTAATGGTTTGTTTGTAATTAATTATTTACGAATAAGGAAATGAATTTTATTTAAACATTACATTCTGTACAACACAAAGTTTAAAGTTCAAAAATTGCGCTAAAATAATAGGCACAACTGCGATGTCTGTGTGATAAATACTTATGGTACTTCCATTTTTTGATCTGTAACGAAAAGAAAGCTGTTTTCTCAGTTAACAACAAGCAGAAGAAGAAACCATACATTAAATAATCAAATTTGAGCAAGTAATTCGCTAATGCATGAATCAGTATCAAGTGCCAAGTGTTTCCCCCATTGTGAACTTTCACAACATCATACGGAAAATACCAATAGTCATAAATTGATCCGCCCATCAAGAGTGTTTTTAAAAAATATTGTGCAAAAATAAAATCTGTATTAGTGTTGTAGAAATCGACATGTTTTTTATGTTTAGCACAAATGATTAGCAAAGTAATTTCTTTCAGTTAGTTTCGGTCACAAGGCCCAAATGAGCATGTAAATCAAATGAAATCGTAACGAATCCAATAATCGTGTATACGCCTTGTGGTCGCTCATAAAAAAAGTCAAAGCCCAACTTGACTCTGAGTTTCATGCGCAGCTCGTTTTTTGGTCGCTTACGACCTGTTTTTGTGTCTGTAAAACTTGTTTCGATCGTCTGTTTAAAGTACAGCCCCCAAAATCCCGAATGTTTCAAATCAAAACTCTGCGCCTGTTGATTTGATTTTATTTGACTTGGCGTCGCCGTCAACTGCGCTGCTAGCAGCCAGCAGCGCTGGCGACGCTACGTCGAACAGCTGTTGGGCGTTTTTAATAAACAATCCGCGGCCTTTGTTGGCTCAGTACGCAAAATACACTTCGTGGATACACATCGCTAGCGACAGTCGGGGGGGCACGTTACAAGTGCGCGCTAAACGGGCCGTTCGCCAGAACACAGACCCCAAAATATCAGCTGCCGAAAATTAGAAAAAATCAACTCCGTTTCAAAATTATAAATAAATTGAAAACAGGCAAAAAATCAAAATTCATTCGACTGTTTTTCAAATTAGCCGTGGCGTGTGTGCGTGCTCGAGCCGTTGAACTTTCAAAATATATGCATCGAATATAAAAAGACTTGTATTCGTCTATACTAACTGCGGCTGTTGCAAAAAATAGAAATGTGTTCAGAAAACAAATAACTGTTTGTTTGTGTCGGACCGAAAATTTTTGTGTATAATTTTCTCGCATATACGCAGCTGTTTTCTGTTTTGTTATTCCTTTCGTAAACAAATTTGTTGCTTGCTTTTGTCTGTGTTTATAAATAAATATCATTTTCAAATTCTCAACAAACTAAACGTTACAAATCAGGTAATTTTTAACTTAATAAATTTAGTTTTTAAAAAGTGTGCTATTAAAAATATTGTTGATAAATCTTAAATTTATGGTTGATAAAAATTAAACAATTCAGTTTTTTATTTTTTTTTCTGTTTAAAATATATTCATTATTTGTCAAAAGACCCATCCATGTTCCACATTTTATCTCAAGACCTTGAACAGATTTTTTCAGCTGTGCTCAATCTTTGAACAAGATGTATTAAAACAAAAAGTACAGCATCGCAAATCTTTTGCAATTGCTTTAAAGTTTCAACTAAAACCAGTTGTCAAAAGTTTAATGTGCTAAAGCATAAATTAAGACATGAAGACATACATTTCAAAACGAATTGCAACGAAGTTCGATTTCAACTGAATTCGCATCGTGAGTTTTCTGAAAATATATCGTAATTAATGGCATTCAGCTTAGAGAAACCGGTCAAAATCTGTTTGGTTATGAGTCCGGCCAGCAACACGTGCTTCGATACAACGAGAATTCAATTGCTTTTTACTACTTGGCAAACAGTGACGATTTTTCACTGATTGCCAAGCAACTCTACAAAGTACATTCTACACTCTAATCTACCGTTTTGTAAGTTAGTCGGGCGTCAACCGTCGGCTGTCGGCTTTCGGCTATTAGTCAGCTTCCCCGACACAGCAAATTTATATCTAAACAATCTAAACAATTCTGTACTATATAACACTATGCCTTACTGATAAACAGAATAGCTCACCCGATAGTTCCCAGAGCTAGTTGCTTGCCCAAAAAAACACATCTGGCCTTACTTTGGACTGTTGCTGGGGCAATTTGCCCCTTGGGCTAACATTTATTTGCCTAATTTTTTTTTTTTATTTCTATTGATTTCTTGTTGCGCTGCCTTGTGAACAATTGATTTCACTACATTTATTATGTAAAGGTTGTTAAACATAAGGTAAAAGTTTGCTGGAAGTGTTTTGAAATTGAATATAAACAATTGTTTTGGCTGAAACTTGGCCTAACTAACACTAGAGCAAAAACTAATAAATGCAGGCTAGTTCATACCTAATCTACACATTAAATAATAAATATGTTAAGTTGAACTATTTGTTGATTTATTACAATATATTAAAATGAGACCAAATAAAAGAACGTGTTTGCGGAACAATTATAAATAATATTGTTGTTAAATGCAAGTAAATAAGTTAGTACGGACGTGCGGACGCATAAGGCTGGAAAATTGTTAATAACGAAAATGTATATCGAAAAACTGATGCAAGTTTTGCACTTACTTTGAGAAAGTCGACCGACTTTATCCCAATCAACTTTCTCTTCAGCCAAATATTTGCATATTTAATTAAAACTGCCCTGCGACTGATATTTTTTAGTCAACAAAATAAGAAAAAAACGTTATGTTCTTTCTAATTAGAATTTATTTGGCCAGAAGTTGTAGTATTAATTGCCTTTATAAATATTAATAAAAGATATAAAAATACTAATAAACACCATTTTGTATCTGCTACGTTTTTACAGAAACAACAAATGTGATACAAATGCATAGACATTTATTTTTTGGATAACAAAACAAAACACAACACACACACATGCACACATAAAACATATTGTGATACATTACATAAGAAGCCCAACGGCCATCCAGCAATAACACAGCCAACCAGGGGAACAACAAAACAAAAACAATAAGAAGAACACACCCATTAGAGTACAAACGTGTGTGTGTGACGCACACAAAAGCACATCCAATACACCCAATACCGGAACCCAGACAGAGTCACAATGGACTTCGATCAAATTCTTGCTAAATGTGGCGACTTCAATCGCTATCAGTTTATGATACTCGCACTCTTTGGCTTTATAAATATCATCGTATCGATGGTGCGTATTCAAGCCCATTTATTATAAAGCGCCTTTTACAAAACCCTTTTCGTTGTTCACTTTAGCATTACTTTACACAAACAGTCATTAGTTTCGTGCCGGATCATTGGTGCTACCACGAAAAGCTAGTTAACCTGACGTACAAGGAAATCGGTGACATCTATTCAAAATTCAAGGATCCCTCGTGCACGCGCCTCGCCGACATTAATGGCGCCAATGTGACTGTCAGCTCCGAGAAGTGCGAACGATGGATTTACAACTATGACTTTGGCTATAGAAGCATGAACACCGAGGTGAGTTCATCTAAATAAATAACTAAACAGATATTTCATAAACTTACGACAACTTAGAAAATAAGTAAATGATAAAAAAATAAAAATTATAGTAGAACCGAGTTATACTATATAGCAGCTGGTTATTTTGCTTATATATAAAGTTGCTAAGTTGGTTTTTATATGTTGATAAATAAACGATTTATATATATGTATCCGATTTTAAAAATACGCTGCAAATATATGCTAGTTGCAATTTTCAAGGTTGTTTCGCATATCTTAGGTAATAAAAATTAAATCTTTAATTATAATAAAAATAATGTACATATTCGAAATAAAATAAAAAATAACAGTATTTGTATACTCAGTTCTGCTTAGCTGATAACATGTGCACAAGCCAAATATATCAAAAAGTGTCCGGGAATAATATAGTATATATATTTCATGATATTAAAATCAAGTGTGAGAACATACGAAATTTGTAAATTCCTCTTAATTTTACGGCTAGATACATACATACATATTTTTCAGCTGAAAGAATAGCTTTGGTTTCCTGTTGTGAATAAGAAAATTGTTTCCCCCATCTAGAAGGGTATCTTAAATTCGTCTCTGAAAATAATTACAAATTAAATTTGTCTTCTTCTTGTTCATCAATCAACAGCTCAACTGGGTCTGTGACTCGGCGTATAAGGCGCGCATCGGACAATCGCTGTTCTTCATCGGATCCGTGGTCGGGACACTATTTTACGGTCTGCTGTCCGATAAAATTGGACGAGTGCCAGCTTTGATATTGTCGAACTTCTGCGGCTTCGCTGGCGATTTCTCTACCATCTTTACCAAGAGCGCGGCCACATTTACGCTCTGCCGTTTCATATCGGGCCTGGCGGCCGATACCAACTTCTATCTCATGTACATTATAGGTGAGCACATCACTGATGATTTCCACCTAAAGTTACTTATCCATTGTGCATATCGTTTCGACAGTTCTCGAATATATACGTCCCAGCATGCGCACACTCGGACTCAATATGGCTGTGGGCCTGTTCTATTGCCTGGGCCTAGTTTTTACGCCGTGGCTGGCGGTTTTGGCCGGGCACTGGCAGATCTATTTGGCCTGCACATCGCTGCCGATATTGCTGGTGGTGCTCTACTATTTTGTGGTGCAGGAGAGCGCACAGTGGCTGGTCACGCGCAATGACATCGATGGAGCCATCGTCCGGCTGAAGCGGGTGGCCCGATTCAATGGACGCCATGTGACGCAGGCGGAATTCGATGAGTTTAGGCGCCATTGCCAGATGACCCGCGAGATGCAGGGCGGCGATGACAAGAAGCATGCCACATTGCTGGACATGTTTAGAACGCCGCGCATGCGCAAGAACACGCTCATCCTCTTCTTCAAGTCGTAAGTTTCAGCATTGACTCATTTTTCTGCACATCAATCATACGCCGCGTGTTTTTGCAGAATGGTAATTACACTGTGCTACGACGCCGTGTCGCGCAACGTGGAAGGCATGGGCATTTCGCCGTTCATTATGTTCTCGCTGAGCGCGCTGGCTGTGCTGCCCTCGAGTATTCTGCTGGTCCTGCTTCAGGACCGCATTGGACGGAAGGGCATGGCATCGGGCTCGCTGCTGGTCGGTGGCATATTCACGACAGCCGCTGGCATCGCCATTGCCTATCAGCAGCACAATCACAATGCCATTTTGTTGGCCTGTCTGACGATCGCGGCTCGCTTCGGCGTGGCCATCTCGTACGAGTCGGGCTCGCAATACGCCACAGAACTGATACCAACGTGTGTGCGCGGCCAGGGCGTGGCTGCGGTCCACGTGGCCGGCTTTGCAGCCTCCTTCCTGGCGCCCTACATCCTCTGGCTGGGCACGTTCTTCAAGGCAGCGCCCTCCATCATATTGGGCGTGCTCTTCTTTGCTGGATCCTTTGTGTGCCTGCTGCTGCCCGAGACTCTCAATCGGTAAGTGTGCGATTGTTGTATTCATTTACGAAAAGAAAAATATTATATTAGCTCTGTTCAATCTCTGCCTTGCTGTCCGTCCGTGTCCGTGAGAATGTCGTTAAACATTTTGTTTTTAATATTAACACTATCTCTAACAATAAACTAATATTATTGGTTATTATTGCCTCGACAGGAGTCTTCCCACGACCATCGAGGAGGGTGAGACGTTCGGCAAGGGCGAACGCATGTTCGATTTCCCATGTCTGCAGCATCACGACGATGACGACTCGGACTCTGAGTTGGAGAAATACAAACGTAAGCATTCGCTGATCGATGCCAAGCAGCAGGTGGAGTCCGGTCAGTACAACAAGCGCAAGCAGTCGCTGCTCGATGCCGATCGTGAGGAGCAGGCCCTGGAGCAGGCCCTCAAGGATGCCAAGCATTGAGCCTAAAATTAATGCTAATGAATAGTTTATAGTTTAGTTAAACAATTTTGTATAGGCACATAAGTCAGCACTTAAAATATTTGAAATTACCAACCAAGTACCAATAACAACAATAGCCCCGTGTAGCCGGCTCAATAACAAATCTGGAATCAAACTGCTTAATCAGCTGTGGGAATACCTCAAGTTTTACATATATTCAATTATTATATGTGCTCAACATCTAGACATCATTTTCTATACTTATTCTTTCTATATGTACTCGTATATAATTTTAGGCTTACATACTTACATATGTAGAAATATATTTAATCATAGCTCGATTCAAAAGTTAGCTATACAAATATTTTCCAAAAGTCGATATCGGAATTGCAAAGTTAACATTTAGGCGGCACAATTTCACTTAACTGAATAAATTGAAAACTTATATACATTTTTGTAATAGTTTCTCGTAAGAATATAAGTATTTAGAAAAAGTGGTTTTTCAATTTGAGTGCTAATGCTAAACTGATAATAACTACATTTTTAGAAAAAATCAATAATAAAAAAAATATGTATACAAATTCAATAAATTTAACGTGTGTATTTGTTTGTGATCTTTACCATTTGCAAAATTATACATTTATTTTTAATTCATTTCGATATTGGTTGGCCGTATCATCAATTCGATATGATTCAACTCATTCATCCAATTGTTCCAGAGGGCGAAGGTTACTCGAAAGTTCTCGTAGTGCAGATTTCTTTGTGAGTAAAAACACTGAAGTTAATAGTTAGATAGATTATTGATTAAATATTCACTTACGAGGTGCCGCATTTTATTAGCCACCAGCCTCCCTGTGCATCCTGGGCGCAGTTAACTGTGTCCGATTGATCATTGTCGCGATCGAAGGTGCTAAACTTTTGATTCTCGCTCTCTCGTAGTCCATCGCCAGCATCGCCCGAGTAGGCGCCTAGAGATTTTATCGCAAAGCCCTCGCTCTCATTGCCAATTTCAAACTTGCTGTACCGGGCATATTGGTCAAAATCATTGATTCTTAACCGTATTAACAGCTCATGAGGTTGCGACGATGTCATAAGATACACTTTCTCCAGTCCCAAAAAGAATTCGCTTTCTAGATCACCAAACCCGAGACGATATGAATTCCAGTCAAGGTTGAAGCTAACACTCCGATTCATCCGACGCTCAATAATTGTCCAGACATGGCCAGCACCATCTGTGGTACAGGGCACCTTAAAGGGTTCCACATTGGCTATTGAAATCCGGTAGGCCGCTGTGACGTTGCCATTGGGTGGACACTTGTCTGTCGCATTGCAAGATTTCAGATTTTCTTGCAGTTTTTGTAGAATATTCAAATTAATTTTTGTATTTTCACAATCTGTTCGGTTCTTCACCATGCCGCGAATCTTTTCGATGTAGCTAGCAATAATGGAGGTGTTATTTGTTGTAAATTCGCTTTCAATTTGGTTGCATACACATTTTGTTGTTGGATCAGTGTTCTCATTTTGTAAACTAATCACAACCCCGTCGATTGTTTTGTTTTTGTTGAAAACAGTTTGTTGCTGTACATTTATATTTTTATTTGAATTCGCTGTTTTAGTGTATTCGGATTCATTATTCTTATCACAGTTTTTTTTCTCCGAAACGTTTTTTAAATTTTCAATTTCAGCTGCGCATCTAGCTTGAGATGATTTGAGTTCTTCTTGATGTGCTTTTAGTGTTTTAATATATCGGTTTTTATTATTGATAATTTGATTAGTTAAGTTTATATACTCTATAATCAATGCATTGATTTTCGGGTCTACTTGCAAGAATTCATGTTCATGACCCGGAAGTCTTAAGTAACTATTTTGGGAACTCAACTCTCTGCTTATTTTGTTAGTTCCAAGTGCAAAGCTCAATAGCAAACAAACTAACAAGATTAACAAGCTTTCCATTTTAGATATCATCTTTTTCACAGTCTGCTCTTGACGATCAGCCAAACTGTACTGAACTTCAAAATTTTTACGCTTGCTTCCATTGCTCGGGGAACATTTTATACCCTAAAATAAATAAATTGAAGAGTTGATTGATTGGCCACTTTGCATAGCATTTTCTAAGTGTTTTAAGTCTTTGCAGAGTTTGCAATAGGGTAACTCGGTGTCGAGAAATTTCGACTTGTTTGTTTTTCTTTAATCAGCATTCATGATGCATATACATATATGTATGTATATATAAATATTATTTATTATTATAATCTGTATTCATAATTTGCTTGCTGCCTTGGGTACTTTACTTTTTAAGGGCAGCTAATAATTTTAAAAATATAATTTTATTTCACATTTTGCAATTCATTTATTTGTTACAATAAATCACTATTTGTATTGATATTAATATTTTTAAAGAGCATCAAATTGCGCGGTTATACGCATCACAAAAAAATATTTGTAAACATTGGAATTATCAATGAATATAAAGAGACAACCCTATTTGCAAAATTTATTCATAAACGGCGCGGTTGTCTTTGATGATATCACCAAACCAATAACATTATTGTTATTTGGTTAGTGATGATGTTTAAAAGCATGTCCCCCTATTTATTTACTTACTTTAAAAAGTAAACATTTCTTTTTTTTTATATGAGAAGCTCTCGGACCCATACTGCAAACACCTATAAATTTGTCAAAACTGAACTGATGTTCGAGTTTGATGGCATTCTGGTTCTGATTTTTCATTAGCATCGATTCTGCTTTTAAAATCGGTGGATTTTTTTTATATATTTCGATCGCAGTTTTTTTATTCACATTTACAATTATTGTTTCTAAGTTTTATTTTCAGTTCAGTTTAAGTACAATCAGAGTAGCATAAATGGAAAATATATTTAATATAATATAACGGTTAAATTTCGATTACTATGCATTCTTTGCATGAGTAATACTTATCAGACCTTTCAGTTGCAGGAACTAACTTTACGTTAAGCTCATCAGGTTAATTAGTTACTAAATCAGTTTCAGGTTTGTCGTTAAGCAAAATTCTTAGGCTTCAGACTTATTATCGCCATTTGCGGTGCGACTTTCGCGATGTTTTTTGAAGCACGGAAAATACCAGCAGCCTTCGTTCATTGCAAAGCGCTCACCATCGGCCAGGTTTTCAGGTAGTTTTCTATGAATAAAGCAGAGTATTAAATGAATTGCGCATATTGAACGAGCACTGTGAATTACTTGTGTAAAGTTTCGGGTAGCGTCAAACATAGGCCAGCGCCAAAGAACATCAGACAACTGATGAAAATTGAGGGCAGTGGCTTATAGAACTGGGCCAAGTAGATCACGTAGAAGGACAGTGAGCTGGAGGCCAGACCCACAACATGGATATTGGAGACGGCTTGCCCCCGCACGCTGGTCGGTATTATCTCGGCGGCATATTGGATTTCCGCATCATAGGCGACCGTGGACCCATAACGTCCCAGCCCGATCATAATGGCCAACAACAGAGCATTCTCTTTCGGATCCATGAAAGCAATAATGAAACCGGTCACCGTGGTAATAATTCCGCCTACCATCAGTGCACCGCAGGCCATTCCCTTCCGTCCGATGATATTTTGAAGCAGAAGAATCGTGCAGCCAGCAGGTAAATAATTGATCGAAGTGTAAGAGAATAGCTTGAAGGGGGATGTGCCTAATCCCTCCATATTGCGGTTGATCACATCGTAGGAGAGTGTTATGATGACCCTGAAAGCAGTGTTATCATTAAGTAGTCAGCAATCTCGAGCCAACGCCCATAGCTTACGATTTGAGCAACAACGTCAGCGTGAAGCGTCGCAGTCGCGGAGTTCGAAACATTCCCATAAACGTGTCCGCATGGGTCGTCACCTTTTGCTGCTCGTTCATCTTTTCGCGATAGTGCTTGACGAACTCGGTGAACACAGAGTCCTCCACCTGGCGCCCGTTGAACTTGGCCACCCACTTGAGACTCTGCACGGCGCGATCGTATCTCTTCTTGGTGAGCAGCCACTGGGCGCTCTCGCAGATGAAGAGCGGGTAGGCGAGCACCCCGAGGGCGGGAGCGGGTAGGCGAGCACCCCGAGGGCGGGCAACGAAGCTAGCCAGAGGTAGTGGCGCCAGTTGCCTATCCAGATGGCGACCCAGGGTGAGGTCATCAAGCCGAAGCAGTAAAAGAAGGCCAGAATGATGTTGAGACCAAAGGTTCTTCGCTTTGGGCTGAGGTACTCGAACACTGTAAAATGTTGAGTACATGTTATTTAAATATCTGCTACAATTAGTATTCATATTTTCGAAAGGGAAACTAACCGAGAATATACATTAGGTAGTACATGGTGTCGGTGGAGAGACCGGATACAAATCTGGAGAAGGCAAACCATGGTAGGGTGTGCACAAAGGAGGTCATAAAATCCCCAGCTGCACCAGCCAGCGATGCCATCAACATGGCTGGCAGCCGTCCAATGCAATCCGACAGATATCCAAAGGTAATGGTGCCCACCACGGAGCCCACAAAGAAGAAGGATTGACCCACGGCCGGCTGATGGGACTTGTCGCAGACCCACTTGAGCTCAGTTGTGAGGCTCTCGTAGCCGCTCTCCCGGTCAAAAATCCAATCCTGGCACGTTTCCTCCACAGCTGCAATGCCGGTTCCATTGATCACGCCGTCGAGTCGTGTGCAGGCGGGATGAGTCGTATTTGAATAAATGGAGCGTATCGATTCCGCACTGAGACCAAGCAGATCATCATGGGAGCACCTGAGCCGACAGAGTTGTTTCCATTAATTATTTATTATATATTAATTGTTTCACTAACTAACCAATGCTCCGGAGTAAACGTAATTAGGGTTTGAGAGAAATAATGCAAAGAGCTTAATATGTTTGTATAACCGTACAGGATGAGGATAACAAATTGGAAGCGCCCGAAACTCCCACACTTCTCGAGCACCCTATCGAAATCCATTCTAAATTTTTATACCCAGCTGCCGGCCAGTAGATTGGACCCATAAACTTTACGTTAAACACACACTTTATACTGTAGATATAGACGGCGAATCGAAGACTTGCGAGCTCCTCGTTAACAACATGCTCAGTTCTCAACGGGCGGTGTTTTGATGCTCGGTTCTCGGGTGCCTGTCTTATATAGAATCATTGCCGTTAGGCGGTTATCCAGATTAGGGTTTCACTTTAGCTATCTCATTTGTTGTTTAATACTTTGAGACTTGCACAAACACAGAATTCGCCAAAGCAGAAGCGGACCCTGTTCGCTTTTTAATTGCCTACTGTACTTCACATTACAGTCCCGAGTCTAGGCTGAGGGAGCCCCTTAGAATGTAACCTAATCTGGCCAAGTGCTGTAACTACAGATCAAACAGTTATGCTGCCGTGGCGACGACAGAGGCGTGTTTCAGTCATTTCTGAAGGGGCTTTGTCTAGATGCACATTTCTCCCGGTTTCTCTAATCAGGCATTTAACCCGGCCGACTCAGCGGCCAAGAGATTGGAGCAGACCGGGCGGCTGGGCTGTTGTTGTTGTTGTGCGATTTAGCGTTTTTGGCAATAATAAAAGTGCTATGGCTAATATTTATACTAGAGTTAGTAGCGTCGGCTGGTGTAAGTCACGCCTTAGCAGTAAACATTTCAGAGGATTTGCTTTGGCGCCCGAAAGCTTTATAGCTCGGCTTATATATAATATATATAGTGCATAGTATAGATTACAACTCCATTGTTGTTCTCAAAAAATCTTTGTGACATCCGAAATAATCGACCCGTCTCAGTTCTGATCTCTTGCTGACGTTTTGCTTTGGATTAGCATTTATGGCTTCGTAAAACTTTAATAACGGCAACAAAGCCATATTTTAATAAATTTTATGCAATATACAAAGTTGAACTTTATTATACGGCTGTGTTTCCCTCTAAGCGAATGTGCAAGTATTAAAAAAATGCAGGGGCAAAGTAAATACAATTAAGAGATTTATTTTCAAAACTTTTCATTTACAATCGCCTTACGAGTGCCTTCCATAGAAGCAACTGGCGCAACCGTCTCCTCGGACGGTTTGCTCTGCTGCCGGCCACAGCAGGCAAAATAAAACCATTTTTCCCCGATGCCAAACGTCTCGCCATCAGCCAATGTTTGCGGCAGTTTCCTGTCAGACACAGCGTAAATATTTGAATGGAATAGAATACTGCGATCAAATAACTCACTTTCGCACTGTTTCCGGCAGTGCCAGGCACAAGGCGGACCCGATGAAGAGCAGCAGGCTGATGAAGAGCGACGGCAGCGGCTTGTAGAAAGTGCCCAGAAAGATGATGTACGAGCTGAAGAAGGCGAATGCGTAGCCCACCACGTGTATATTGGACATGCCCCGGCCGCGAACGCTGGTCGGTATAATTTCGGCGGCGTACTGGGCCTCTGCATCGTAGGCGACAACGCCGCCGAATCTGCCCAGGCCCACCATGAGACCGAGGAGGATCGAATGCTCCGACGGATCGAAGCTGGCTATCAGAAAGCCGGTCACGGCCGTAATGACAGCGCCCACAAATAGGGAGACGCAGGCCATGCCCTTGCGACCGATGTAGTTCTGGAACAGAATTATGACCAGGCCGGCGGGCAGATAGGTAATGCTCGTGTAAGAGAACAGCTGGAACGGGGAGGTGCCCATGCCCTCCATATTGCGGCTAATGATGTCGAAGGCCATCGTGATGATCATGCTGCACAGAAATGGCTCAAGTATTTTTGGCTGACAAATTGTGCGAGGCAAACTTACGACTTGATGACCAAAATGATGGTAAATTTGCGCAATCGTGGTGTTCGCAGCATGCCCACAAATGTATCGGATGTGGTTTTCGGCTGCTCCCTTAGCTTTTCCTGATAGTGCTTGATAAACTCATCGAACACATGCTCCTCCACATGGCGTCCATTGAACTTGGCGATGCGTCGCAGACAATTCGCTGCCTTCTCGAATTGGCGTTTGGTCAACAGCCACTCAGCGCTCTCGAAGAGCAAACACGGATAGCAGAGCACGCCAAGTGCCGGCAGTGAGACGGCCCGCAGATAGTTGCGCCACGTGCCCACCCAAATGGCCAGCCAAGGTGAGACAATGAGACCCACGCAATAGAATACAGCCAGAATGATGTTAAGACCCAGTGTGCGACGTTTGGGACCGAGATACTCAAAAACTGCAATGATAATAATTGTAGATAAAATTACGGGTGTCTGGCAAGTCGGACATACCCAATATGTACATTAAGATGTACTGCGTGTCCGTGGACAGGCCCGCTATAAAACGTCCAGTCGCAAAGAAGGGCAGCGATTGCACGAAAGAGGTGATAAAATCACCAAAGGCACCCGTCAGTGTGGTCAGCATACAGGCTTTTAGGCGGCCAATGCGATCGGCCAAATAACCAAAGAATATAGTGCCGACGACTGAGCCCACGAAGAAAAACGATTGACCCACGGCCAGTTTGTAGGTATCGTCGCAGACCCATTTCAGCTGTGCACAATAAATGGGGATGCGAGTGTTAGCGGGCAAGCACCAAAAGCTGTTGCCTACTTTTAGGGTGTACGTACCTCAGTTGTGATGCTCTCATAGGAGCTCTCGCGCTCAAACCGCCAGGATTGACAACTGGTTTGCCGTTGCTCTAACAGATCTGGACTCCCGACAATATAGCTGCAGCTCTCAGCGGATGTGACATTGAGAACTGATATTAAATCAAAATCGGGCTGGCACCTATCATTGAAATCATTGAAATTAATTGAAACAATTGGAATACAATTCAATATAGTATATGCGTATTACTTATGCGGCGGTGTGAAGCTGATGATGGTCTGCGAGAAATAGTGGAACGCAGAAAGTATATTCGAATAGCCATAGAGCGCCAATAATACGAACTGATAGCGTCCAAAGCTGCCGCATTTCTCTAACACACTCTCGAAGTCCATTGCAATCAAAATTTATTAACAGCTCTCGCGGTGCCCAGCGTCCACATTGCTCGTCGGCCGGCGAGCGTTTGCCAAAAATCTGCTGCAGATATTCGTATAAGTAGATACAGAAATAAGTTATAGCTTTCAAAATCGTTGCGCAAATAAAGAAGTGTGGGGATGTGTGTCTGTACCGTAGCTAGGGACTTAGTATAAGTATATACAGATAAGATATCGGAAGGCGTGCTTAGTTTCCAAGATGTACTTACAGAAAAGGGTGATTTTACAATGTGGATTTACAGACTATGATAGCTTAGTTTATCTCTAATCGGGAGAAGCCAACTAGGAGATATCCAGTACAATTGCTAATGCAATTAAAAATTAAATAGCTGTAACTAAATTTGTTGACTTAATATATAAAAATGCATTTTAGCCCAAATCCTAAAGCATATTTCTTGTATCTGTAATTATTGTAGTTAAGTGCAAATATTTTCAAAGTTGATGATTTCATTTTGAAGTCTTTTATTTTATAGTTTATAGTTTTCATACTCTTTGAGATCAAATCTAACAGTTGAATGGAGATCTGCCTGATTTATATATTAAGAAATAAATAATACTTGCTAATACATTTTATGTGACCACTTATCAATTGATTATGCTGCCTTCAACATTTCATAGCGATCGAGTTTTAAACACATATTTGCATATTTGTGAATATAGTTGTGTAGTCAAAAATTCAACTATTCAGTCTGGACGCTATTATACCTAAGTTTGTGACATTTTCTCAATTCTTTTGTTTTACCTCAAATTGTATGTTCCAGAAGTGGTTCGACTACTTTCAATGAGAACGATTTAAAAATAAATACACTCTCAGTTATCTTCAAGTCAGGTTAGTACCGTGAGGAGTGACTGTTAAATGAGACAACTGTTAGTGAGGAGCGACTGTTAAGTGGGCAACTGTTAGTGAGGAGCGACCAATAAATGACACAGCTGTTAGTGAAGTGCGGTTGGTCAACTAACGAACCAACCGTTATGCGAGAAGCAAATGTTAAGGCATGTAATTGTTAGTAAGAAATATCAATTTATTGTGAAGGGTAACCATCTGAGTTACGAGAGTAAAAGTATAAGAAAATCACGAAATTAATTTTTATAGTGGGGGAATATCAACCAGATTGCAGTGTAAGGGGTATATCCTAGATAGGCGCGCCGACTTGTTTAATTACTACCTTTATGCTATATTTGATTTATCTATGAAAATTAATTTAGATTACAAAGGTGGCAAATAGTAATTGTAATGTTTGAGGTTACAAGTGATTTCGTCGTTAGATTTCGTTTGGAAACGGCTCTTTTAACCTCTCTCGTTAAAGCCCGATCTGCAATTTCTTCGGTCGCCGTTCTTAGCATGCTTCTTCTCTTTTTCCTTTGCTACTTTGGCGGATTTGCAGCCATGCGAAATATTTATGCAATGAAAGCTTTAATTTAAAATAAACTTATAGTTTATTTAAAATAGCTGTTGGTCTCAATTTCGGCTAGTCAGTAAAAAAAATCGATTATTTAAAGTATTAACTTAATCTAATTACAATTGCCCTAATTATATATCATATACTGAAATAATGAAAATAACTAATTAACTGCAAAAGTAAACTAACTATTTTTAGAGCTGAATTATTGCATAAAAGTATGCTAACATTTTCGATAATAGATATAAATACAAAAGAGTTATCTTGATCAATCCTAAAAATAAACGGAGGAATTAGTGGAAATCGACAACGATTTGCCGCGTTTTGGAGCGAGTCTGGTTACCGACTGCGTCCGCTTCTCCATGCAGCTGAATGTGTACCAGTGCTCGTTCCGGCCAAAGTTCTCGCCATCCTCCAGCGAGGCGGGCAGTGTGCGATGCAGTGTCTCCGGCAGCAGCAGGCACAGGCACGCCCCCAGCAGCGAGAGCACGCCCAGGATTATTTCCGGCAGCGGCGAGAAGATCGTGCGTGTATACAAAATGTAGGCGCTGAAGAACGTGAACGCGTAGCCCATGACATGCACCGCACCCACGCCCTGGCCACGCACACAGGTCGGAATCAGCTCCGTCGCGTATTGAGCGCCCGAGTTGTAGGCCACCGTGACCCCAAAGCGTCCAACCACCGAAAGCGTCACCAGCAGACTTGTGGCTGTTGGAGGTGAAAAAGCAGGTACAAATTTAAAGAAATAAAATAAATTCCGAAAATAATTCAGTACACCTAATTATTTTTTTTCTAACACAATCCATATCCACCATCCTAAGTAAGAAAATTAATCTAAAGAATTTTAAATTGGTTTTGAAAAAAAATTTGTTTTGAAATTCATTAATAAAAAGAAAAATATTTTAAATATTTTAAATGATTTATTATTTTGTTCTTCATTTAGCAAATACTTTCTCTATTCTCATTTATCGCAATCTCCCATTCTTCATCATTTAATATAATAAATAAGGCGAGTTTTTAAAAAGGTTTCAAAGAATATTTAAGATGGTATTAAAATAGAACAATTGGTTTAAAAAAAGAATAATGTTACTTGTCAAAATCTACGTCTAATTCGAATAAAAAGAGAATTTTGTGTGTTTTTAGTTTATACTCGTTGATATCATTCTTGTGGAAATAAGTCATCGTATAGTAATCATAGCGATTAAATGAATAAATAGGATTCATTCTTAAGCACTTGAAACCAGTTCGCGAACAATGAGACTTACTTCGACCGGTGGCGGTGGTAGCGGCAAAGAGAACGATGCCCGTTACTGAGATAAAAATGCCGCTGAGGAGCAGCGACATGGAGGCCATTGCCTTGCGTCCGATGCGATCTTGGAGAGCGATAAGCAGCAGGCAAGCGGGCAGAATTGTTGTTGCGCTTAAAGAGAACATGACAAATGGCGAAATGCCAAGGCCTTCCACATTACGCGAGACAGCATCGTAGCAGAGGGTGATGACCATGCTGTGCGGATGAGCAACGTAAATTAGTGGGCCACTTGGCTGAGGTGGCTGCGAACTCACGATTTGAAAAATAAGATGAATGTGTTGCGGCGCAGGCGTGGTGTCTTGAACAGGTCCAGCAAATTCGGCGTGGTCTTCGTGTTTTGTTGGCTTAATTTGCAGTCTTCGATGAACTGGGCATAAACGCTGTCATCAACTTGGCGACCATTGATCTTGGCCACCCGCCTTAGCGAGGCCAGCGCTTTGTCGTATTTCTGCTTTGAAATCAGCCACTGTACGCTCTCCGGCACGATGAAGTAGAAGAGCGGCACCAAGGCGAACGGCAGCGAGGTGACCAGCAGAAAACCGCGCCAGGTGCCCATTAGCACCGCTATCCAGGGCGCTCCCATCGAGCCCAAGCAATAAAAGATGCCGATGCAGATGCTCAGGCCAACAGTGCGCAACGAGGGCCGCAAGTATTCCATAACTGCGAGACGATAAGGCTTGATGATATTGTCTGGGATCTTAAGGTATTATCTATTTGCTCACCCAGAATGTACATCATCAAAAAGTTGCTGTCAGTGGCAAAGCCGGAAACTAAACGAAATATACAAAATAGCGTCAGATTCGTGCCAAATATTGTCAACAAGTTGCCCAACATGGCGATGAGATTGGCCGCAATCAGTATGGGCAGACGACCCACCAAGTCCGCCAGATAGCCCAGCACTAAAGTGCCCACCACTGAGCCCACAAAGAACATGGACTGGCCCAGGGTCAGTTTCCACCTGTCATCGCATATCCAGTTCATTTCGTTGGTGAAACTCTGGTATCCCATAAACAACTCGTAATTGTAACTTTTGCAGCTTCCGGAGTCGGTTGAGTTAGTTGAGTTCAGTGGCAGGCAGCTGGATGTAGTTGGTGCTGGTGTCCCCGGGTCCAAGCCGTCTGCGCACCTGGGCGTATTATTGATAACGTTAAGCGAACGCCATGCTTTCCTTATGCTCATTGTGCTTCATCTTACCAATACTTTGGCACAAAGCTGATTATCGTCTGGGAGTAGTAATGTATCGCCGAGAGCAGATTGATTATGCTGAAGAGCAGCAGCATGAGCACCTGCAGCCGACTGAAGTCGCCGCATTTCTCCAGCATTTTGTCCACCTCCAGCATTCTGTTCGTCTATTCCCGCACTAATTGCATTCGCATTCAATACTCACTTGCAGCTGCTTCAACGCCCCCTCGCAGGCATCTGCTCCCCAGAATCTGCTGCTAGTTAGCCAATGGCCTCAGTGTATCGCTGCACTTGCGGCACTCGCATTGCATCTCAATTTATTTCATTGCATCTTTGCTCGTTGCGCTAAATTTACTTAATTAGTAAAGCCAATTAACTTTTTGAGTTCCCGGAACGTCTTAGCTAGAATAAAAACAAAAGCAATTATGTTATTTAAATATGACAGACTTGACAGAGCAGTATACTATATATTATTATGAAAGAGACGATAAATAACAAAGGATAATATATTACTTTTAACCTAACCTAATCTATTGCAATAAACATTAGCTACAGTAAAATTTGAAAAACTTTTAATCAAAATTAGCACCGTGATTTTTGTGCCAGGGTAGGCTGGTATTGGGTAAATGTACGTAAAAGGCAAAAGTGAACATCTCCCACCGTATAAACTAAATATATTCTTGACCAACATCACGAACCGAGTCGATTTAGCCATTAAATGGATTACCCCTTCTGTTTTCGAACTATCGATATTTATCGGTGGTTTTGTCCAAAAATTTGATTTTAATATGTTCGCATAGACATATGCAGATTTTGATTTTGATTTAGTGTTTCGAATACCTTCTTGCAATCGCCCCAAATATCGAAGAAAAAAAAATCAAAATAAAAAACGGAAATTGAATACTACAGACTGGCAAATTGGTTTCTACATACATTTTGATGCTCTTAATAAGTTTTACAAATTTCGTATGGATCATACATTTAGTTTATAAGAAAATTTGAGGTATCTCTTAGCCTGGTACTCCCGACTAGAGCTTTCTCAGTTGTTTTATTTTAAACTCGTCACTTAATAGTCTTTAAGGTGTATCAAATTTATGGTTATTGATCTTTCTGGTTAGGGCTCAAAACATTTAAATAATGTATTAGTTTTAGTTAGATCTAAGTCTAGGAGCTATCTTAACGATCTGGGCAATGAAAACTGTTCTTTTTTGTTTAAGACATATTTTGTCACACACAGCTGTTACCAAAGCATATAGTAGTATAATGATAACACCAGAATATCGATAATGTCGATAATTTTAAAGCTAGAGTCACCAAACATGGTATGTATATAGCTGTTGACCTCCCAAAAATATTGCAGCCTTGATACCCCGTCCACTATAATTATTTTTTATATTTTCAGATTGGTAAAGAGTCTGCCAACGCAAAGTGCGAGCAACCACATTGAAGTGCCGACGAAAAATATTAATAAGTATGCATTTATTTCAGCAATGCCTAAAAACAATTGGTAAATATATAAAAGTTGTAAATTTAACGTGTCTGTGCTGAATTTAAGTCATTTGTTAATGTATCAAAGAATTTTAGGCATATTTATATAATACAATATAAGAAAAATATATTTAAGTATTGAAATAAGCTTGTTTGAAATGAAAACA
>SCDT01000862.1:5506-16945 GCA_004143765.1 Drosophila melanica
TTAATCGATTTTATTTGTCACAATTAGCATAAAAAACAACATTGAAGGTGATTTTGGGGGGGTCAAATTTTTGGTCAAAAATCATGCCAAAATCGACAAAAATTTTGACATGTAAAGTTGTCAGATTCCTTAATTCCATATATCAAACCCCCATAACTTTGTCAAAAGTGAACCGATTTTCACGTTTGAAGGCATTTTGATCATGATTTGTCCTATATATTGACGCCACATTCAAAATATATTCATTTTCGAAAATAAAATTTTTTTTAATTTTTGGTCAAAAAAGCATGATATACATGCGGGGGCGGAAGCGGACATGGCTGGGCATTTTTTTCCGATCTTCAAAGGACCAGTTATCTACATTCCAAATTTGGTGACTATAGCTTTAAAACTGTTAGAGATATAGATATTCGCGGCTTGTGGGGGCGAGTGGGAGAGGTACTGGCCCAAATATTTTTCTGTGAATCCTGCGGGAGCATTCCAGCAATATAAATCCCAAATTTGGTGACCCTAGCTCAAAAACTGTGGGAGATATAGGCATTTTCAATTTTTTTCGGCGTTCGAGTGGGCGTGGCCAGGATATCATGGATGCAATCTTTGGGGAAGGTTACCAGTTATTTACATACCGAATTTGGTGGCTATATCTTTAAAACTGTGGGAAATATTCACTTTTTATCCATTTGCGATTAAAGGTGTATCGACATGTTATCGTATTGCCAGCCTCCCAGTGGGCGTGGCAAAAAATCTTAACACTTTGTCTGAAGAGGATAACTACAAGTATATATCAAAAGTTTCAAGTCTCTATCTTCACAGAACGGACGGACAGCATGACGGACATTGCACAAACCCAATATACTAGTTTCCACTTCGTGAACTTTGACAAAGTTATGCCAGTTTGCAATATAAGAGCTATGGATCCGAGTCAAAATTTTTGTACATTTTGTCATGATTTCTGATCAAAAATTTGACCCCCTCAGAATCAATCCAAAAGTTGCTTTTATATTACTTTTGACAACCACAATCAAACAAAATTATAAATTCCAATTTCTAAATTTTGGAGAAGAAAAAAAATGTCGACAAAATTATATTCTCAATACCGCATTTATTTTAGATACAATCTAATCTAATCTGAATGACAAATCATGATAAGTTTGAATTTGGAATTGCTAGTGAATACGATCCGAGAGGTTTACTTGTCATTTTTAAGAACTTTGATAATTTTGAAGTTTGCCAGACAAGGTATTTCTTAAAACATTTGTCTGCGACTTGTCTATGTATTTATATAGTGTTGTCTGGCACTGAAACTATATTTATTTACGTCCAACGAAGCTGGCAACATTGGCATGCAAAGCGCAATAATGTCTGGAATTTGTATTGTGGGTATCTGCGGCGCATGTGAGAATCGTTTGGATTGTTTGTCGAGACGCAGAGCTCCGAATGGAGCCAGTGCATTGACTTGCTTTAAGTGATCTATAACCCGCTTTGACCAAGTTAAGTAGCCGTTTAGATACTTTACCTTATCACAATCAGTTTGAAGTGGATTTCTTTGAAAAAAAGTAATAATATGTATACGTATTTATTTTATATATATGTATATATAAAAAATATTGAAAACTATGACTCATTGGCTAAGGCATCTTCACACTAGGCTGGCATTCGCTTTCTTTAAACTATTAACTTAATCTGTCTTATTTAAAGTTTTGCAGCTCATTAATGGATTCAGTTTATAACTCGAATTGCTTTTGCAGCAGGTATTATAATCAAGTAAATGAACAAAACACATAAACATATATCTTATTTTATCAATAAGGCGGAATTCTTGTGAAACTGAATCTATCAAAGGTTAAGTGCGAAACTCCAAAAAGATCTTTGGGTTTTTGAGCAGGTGTCTAGAAATCATAGATAATACTTTGTTGGTTTCTATGAAGAAAACTCTCGCTTTAAAATCAGCTTATTCCGCGTGTTACATAAACCTATAAATAGGGTATTTGCTTGTTCCTTCCTTATTTACATTTTTTTTTTGTTTTGTGTTCTCTGTCAGATCGTCTTGGCATTTTTTTTTTCGATAGCGAGTCACATTACGCAGATAAATAAACAAACAAACAAGCAAATAGCAACAACAATAACAACAACAGCAACAACAAAGGAATAATGAAAACGCAACTTGAACGAGCACTGATAAAGTCCACAGAAGATCCCGACCAAAAGAGCTATATATGTATATATACATTCATATATATAACAAAATGTAGCCATAATCTGTATATAAAGAAAAGTACTTTAAAGTGTATTTTTCCTTGATTTTGAATACCCTAATAAAGCTGTTCAAGGCCACGCCATAGTCAATAGAAGATATTTTCGAGCCTTATCTAGTGTAAACAAAGCATAAATCTTTTCTTGATTAGCATTGAAACATGTTGATCGCTGAAAATACACTATTTCTAGCATACCCTACTTTGTTGTTGGTGAGAATTTTATATACGCTTTATATAATAAAATAAAAAATTAAATTAATTTAGTATATATTTTATAAGAAAATATAAAGTATCTGATAAAGAAACTTCTTTGTTAACTATTAAATAGAAAATTGTATTTTGCAATCGTTTTAATGGGTATCTTCTCACCGTATGATTTGGTCTACGATCAACTCTTTAGATGTTTTGGATAGCTATAAAGCAGCGTTTTGTTTGTACAATTAATTTAAAGTTAATTAAAAGTTGTAATTCACTATGCAAACACCTGACGACAGAGATCAAGAAAGAGACAGAGCGAGGGTCTGGCAGAGAGAAACAAAGCGAGAGTAAACTAAAACAAGAAAATAGCCAGAGATAAAAGGAAGGCAATGGCAGACACTTGACTGACAACCTGTTGACTTTTGTAGTATTTGGCGCAGTAATAGATACAAACACACACACACACACACACATAGTTGGGCGGACATGTGGCATGCTAATTACTTGTTTTTGTTGTGCTTGTTGCCGTTGCAAAAGTCTCAATAACAAAAGTCAATCAAATGTCAAATCAAAAAAATAAACCAAACTTTATCAAATTGCAACATTTGCAACTAGATTTTGTTTATATTCAAACTAAAGAACAGTATCCACTTTTTCGACACATTTTTCATTTCGTACATAAGTTAAGTAAACAACAAAGACAAGAGAGCTTTTGAATAAAACTTTTCCTTCAATGAAATGTAATGTAACCTATATTCCATTGTGTTTTTATAGTATTGAAATTAAGTCTAGTTGTATAACTTATTGTAATAAAATAATAAAGACAATTGGAATTGACATACTAAAATCATTTTTTGATTTAAAATATCAATGAGTACTTGCTTGTTTCTGGTAGTTATTTATTATTTGATAATTTTGTCAACATCTTACCTGGAATAGAATAAAAAAAAAATGGAGTTAAATATTATATAAAATCAATATTTGCATGTGTGTTTATAATATGTTAACGATATAATTAACATTTCATTTAATTTAAGCAAGGGGAATAAAAGGTAATAATTAGATCAATTTGTGAGAATCGCATAGAACGGCGATGCGGTTAGAAAATAGATGAGACATTTTAGAATCAGATCAGTTATGCTTACATATTAAAGCAATACGACAATTTTGCTCACTTACTTTTTGAGGTTTAGAAGATTATCAGAGAGATAGATATCAGATAGATATTTATAATTTATGCCAAATTTAATTATCTTTATTAACTATATACATAGTTTTATTTAAGGTTTGGTTTAAATAAGGATTATTCTACAAGCTAAAAATGTTTGCTAGAGAAGTGTTTATTAAAATTTTTAAAATTGTAATCTTCAAAGTTCAAAAACAGTTGGTGACTTGTACGGAAACGGTATTTGGAGCAATCCACTTTAGTCAAGCGATACATGTGCTGGGTTTGAGTATGACTCAATGAGAGCGATCATTTTTGTCAAAAAGAATGCTTTAGGTTTTCTCTCTCACTCCCCCATCATGCACACATGCACACAAACACAAGCTCAATTCCTGCCTTTTTCTATCTGGCAACACTAACCACAGCGACCTTGACAATGCCGTTTTTATATTTTTATGTGTACAATTTATTAAGGCAACAATTCATTTAATATATTTTTCAATGCATTGTTTTTTTTTTGTTTTGTATTTTTTTTTTTTTTTTTTTGGCTGTTGATAATTAAAATACAAACTAAAACAAAAAGAAAACAAAATTGATATGCCTTATATGTATGTAATTGTAGTGTGTGTGCGTGTGTGTGTGTGTGTGTGTGTGGCTTAATGACTGCGTCACCGGATGTCATACAAAATATTGCCAAGTGCTAACTGCTGATATTGATGTAGAAATTAAACGGCATTTATAAAATCAGACAAATGAAAACGAAAAGAAATTAGTAAGCATGACGCTTTGCATGTGTATGTGTGCGTGCGTATACATTGCTCAGGGTCATCTTATTTTCTTGCCATTATCATTTCGCTAGAGCTATATATAGTTCATATATACTTGTGTACTACTTATCTACATTGCCTTATCGGCTGACCAGTCAAAACAACTCCCAAAATGCGCAACTGACGTCCGCCAGATAGAATAAGAAGGAAAAAATAGCAGTAATTTACAAGACTACTACAACAACAACAACAACAACAACAACAACAACAACAACAACAACAACAACAACAACAACAACAACAACAACAACAACAACAACAAATTACAAATTTATGGCGCGTTCATTGTCATCATCGATCGGCGGCTGTTTTCATGCACCTCAATGATCTCTCTCATTTTCTCGCGATCTTAGATCGCTCGAATCTCTTCGGTTTGGTTTCGCTTGGTAACATTCGGATGACTCACAGCCACAATAACAACAACAACAACAGCAATAACATACAATTGTTTGCAACGTCGTCAAGTCGCGCTGTTGATTTTTCAGCCTTTTTATACCCTATACCCAAAAGTGGACCTCAACTTATTCTCGTTCTTGTTCAGCATCAATATTCATGAACTTGACTTTTCTTGGAAATATAAAAAATAAAATGTAGATAAAATATAAAAAACAACTAAAATTTTTGAATGAATAACGAAAATAAATTAATAAATTGAAGATCAACATTATCGAAATAATGATTATGAGTGCGGGGTATCTGCTATTCGAGCACTGTTCCCTAGATCATTCTGACTTGTTTTCTCAAAACTTTTTTTCGCTGTTTTTTTTTTTTGTGTTTTGTTTGGTGTTTTTTTTTTTTTGTAGTCAATTGCCGTAGCGTTACCGTTGCCGCTCGATCAACCTTTGCAAATGACCCAAATTTGGCGCAATATTAACAATCGCTTCGGTTTTGGCTTCGACTTCGAATTCCACTCCGACTTCAGTTTCGACTTCGACTTCGACTTTGACTGCGACTGCGACTTGGAACTTGGCACTTGGCGCACTTGTCGTGCAGCACCAGTTGAGCGTTGCTGCTTGGTATTTGGGTTTACTGGCGACTGGGGGGAATATGGTGGGGTTTCATAAGGTGTTTTTCTTCTATACCCTGCACCCATTCAAAATGTATAAAAACAAAGGGTATAATGGTTATGTTCAATACGCGTCTGTAGCCAATATACTCGATCTTATTGAGAAAATATATAAATATATATAATATATGCATCGAAGTCTATTTCATTTATTTTATTTATCGATAGTATCCACACTTGTGAAAGTTAATTTTTTTTAAACATAAAAAAGTTCAACAAATCCATGAAAAAACCGAAATTTAAATCTAAAACTAAAACTAAAACTGGCAACTGTGTAGAGGGTATCTTCTAGTCGGGCATTTTCGTCTCGCGCACAGTTACTTGTTTCTGTGTGCTTTGGTGTGGTTTTCTGGTGTTGTACATACTTGTTGTATGAATGCCCCCCAGCGGCACTGGTTCATACAAAATTCTGTTATAGGTTTGCTCTTGTTGTTGTTATTGCTGTTGTTGCTGTTGTTGTACCTAATTGAAAGTTAATTTGCACATGAATGCAACTGTGAAACTTTAAGGTACGCTTTGAATGTTAAGTTGGCTTTTTGTCTTGACTGGTTTTCTGTTTTCTGTTTGCTTAGCACTTTTACTTTTTCAATTTCATTTGCAATTATTTTGGTCAACTACCGTGGCTGCCCTTCACCCAATCGAAGGTTGTGCCTAAACCTAACCACCCCCCTCCTCGCTGCCTCTGCCTCTGCAACAGCGTCGACGTGCCAGTTGCCAGTGTGTACTTATTTGTGTATGTGCCGTGTCTCTCTGTCGTCTTGTTAAATAGATTTCACCTTAAATGATATTTAGGTTTATGCATTTGACTGGATTTCGTATGCAGCAGAAGAAAGAGTTTTAAATGACTTGGCAGACTGTTAACAAAAAAAAGGGGGACAAATTGAAGCCATGGTTAAAAATAATAAAAACTTGTTTACTTGTTTTTAAGATCGTTCATAATAAAGGACAATAAATGAGTCCAACAATTTATACGATAAAAGGCACAAATTTGATATAAAATTTATATACATTGTTAAATATTACATATGTATATATATTTTTATAAATAATACACATAAAAAAAAACTCTTCAAAATGTACCAATATTAACAGCCAAAAAACTCTTCCCACTGATTTGTTGATCGCTGTCCTGCGTTGCCTTTGGCTTATGCAAAACAGTTAGTAGGTCAAATTGTAGCCAAAACCAAAAGTGGCAAGACATGCCGATGACATTATCAAATGCGACAAAACCAAGGCAGATATAAAAAGTTATCTTTTCTCTTTTTTTTTTATTGTTATTAAATTTGGTTTGTGCACAGCCAAACTTCAAGTTTTTTTTTCCTTCCACCAAGTTAGTTAATTAACTTTGCCTATATTTGGCAAAGATTAAATATCTACATTGACATTACCTACGCGCGCTTGCTTAAGATGCAGCACACAGACATTTATACAAAAATATTGCATATATACACACACACACACACACACACACACAAATATGTAAATACATACACATGTGCTTATATGAAATTGGCTTTTGGTTGACCAAATAGTTAACGCCCATACAAATGTGTGTTTGTGTTTTTTTTTTTCTGTTGTTTCATTGTTATTTGTGTTTGCCAAGGATTTACCTAATTCAGTTTGGCATATTCGTGCACAATTAGCAGAGATTAAAGTTTGACAATTAGACATACAGTATTAAAGCACTGCATAGTTGTGGAATACAAAATTTGATATATGGGAAGGAGGATATTCAAGATTTTTTTAAGACAAAACTAAGATATTGTTCGAAATTATATTATAATATTGGCATACAAAATATGAAAAACTTTTATTGTTAAACAATACGTTTAAAATTAAAAATAGATACAAAATGGGATAAAGCACTTAGTATTAATGTCTATAAAATAAGTAAAAATAATCAATTTGATGATAGAAATTGATTTCAGACTTTTCATGTAATTTTAAGAAGCCTTGGTTTCAAGTTTGAATATTTCTAAATATTTCTTTGAAAGTATTATCTAAAATCTATGTCGTGTATATACCCTTCCTCTGAATTTTTCGTTTCAAATTGTAACTCTCACTTTTGTTTTTACAATTGATATCTGCCCAACTCATGGTTCAGTGTTATAATCTCTATTTTTATACAACAAAAGTCATGGGCATTTCTGTGCCGTGACATCAGCGTCATGCCCAAACTAGGGCAACCTTTTGTGATCATTCTTGTTGCTGTGCTCTGTGTGTGCAGCCAATCAAAAATAGTAATGTTTGAGAATTTTCATATACAAATAAATACTATAAGCTATTAGCTTGGGCCAGCAAGCAGCATACGGGCTTATATGCGATTCTTTTGGCCATTCGCTGATATGACGAAGGCATGAGCTCATAAATAAACCGTATCAATATTTCTACAAATATACACATTCAAATTTATGGTTAAAATATTTCATTAAAAATAAATATATTTTTTAAGAAACTTATAGGGTTATAATCCATAAAACAAAACCGGAAAGAACAGCTATGAGAAGCTGCTCTTACGATTGTAAACCGAGCGTACAAATATTAATAAAAATATTTATAATACAAAACAAGTGAGAGGGCTCAAGACGGGACCGCTCGACTAGGAGATACCCTGTCTGTCTTCATAAGCATTTCAACCCGTTTGCATACATGCATTTTATTTTCTGCTAAACTCAATGTATGATCGTTATGAAACTTTCAGGACTTATTAGCAGCAATGAAATACAGGTACAAACCAATTTTCAGGTCTATAGTATTTGATATTCGATTTTTATGGTTTTGTCGATACAGGCGGGGCGATTGGGGGGAGGTATCCGAAATCCCGAGGTATTAAAATCTGCGTCTAGTCAAAACTCACATAACGCACTAAAATTCGCGTCCAGCTTTTTTAGTTACCGAGATATTGAAAAATAACAAAAGCTTGTTATCAAGTTTTATCGATATTAGTGAAACGGAGCAAGTTATGGAAATAAAAAAATATATAAGCTTGTTCTGCATATGATATGTACGAACTGAATGATACCAAGATCAGCTTTCTAGCTTCTGTAGTTTCCGATATCGCTGCGTTCACACAGATGGACAGACGGACGGAAAGACGAACAAGGCTAAATCAACTCAGCTAGTCGTCCTGATCAAGAATATATATACTTTATGGGGTCGGAGATGCCTCCTTCTGCTTGTTACATACATTTTAACAAAACCATTATACCCTTCTTACCCAATTCAATGGGTATAAGTGAAATTGTACTAAAACTATATATATATAATTGAAACCGTCCAGCATTTCAACCGCACATAAATTCCGATATTATTTTAAACTTGATTACAACACATCTGCACTATCAATAAAGTTCGAAATGTTTAAAAACTACAACAAATGGTGTATTTTGGTTTTGTACTATAAATACGAGCAATACGCGCCCAAAGCCCACCTGAGAGAAGCAAGTACCTAGTGCCCGCTGACCCGTTAACCGCGCTGAGCAGACAGCAACAATAGCGAACACACACACACATACAAACTAACATAAATACATATATGCATAAGAACTTTTTTCTATATATATATACATATATATATCTTTTTCTTTTTTTTTGTTGGCCCAAAGTGTGATAAAAGAGTGCCGCCAAACAGCGAGGGGGCGAGTGGGAGTGGGGGGGGGGAGGCATGAGTGCTGCTATATCATATCGCGGTATAACGCTAAACACTTCGTACACATTGGGAAAAATCTATGAAGCGCACGAGCTGAAAAGAATTTAACGTCTGCCCAAAACCATTTGCTGCTCCCATCGCCTCTGGGGCAGACCCGGAGACTGCTGCTGCTGCTGTTGTTGCTGTTGTTGTTGTTGTTGTTGTTGTTGCCACACATTTTGCGCCAAATTTGAGTCAAAAAACATGCATGCAGATACGCGCTGCTCCGACTGCCAGCCGCACATTTAAATTTAGTTTAGATTTGCTCGCATCTTAGTTTGCACACCCAGTTATGGAAATGATTAACAGCGGGTATATCTGGCTCATACAAAAAGTAAACGATTGCATTTAACCCCAAACTTAACGTATATAAATATATTTTTTATGTTTTCAACGCTTTTGTAATTTTATTTATGTTTATCAAATAAATAATTATTTATTACAGGGTATTTGCTAAACGACACTTTTTCTGAACATTCTTTTTAATTTCTCTCTCTTTTAAACAAAACAATATGAAAATGAATATATATATATATGAAAAAAAATTGTTTCAATTTGTTTTACTTTTGCGTTTTTATTTGTATTTTATTTTGGCTGCTTTTAAGTATGCTTATAAAGAAATGGGGCAACTTTTTGTTGCTGTGTACTTTTGTCTTTCGCTCTTTACACTAATTTGAAAAATAGAAAAGGTAAATTGTGTTTGCTATTATTGTGCTTCTTGCTATGGAGCGGAAATATGGCCATTGAGCATTTTCCTCTACTATATATTTGGCTTGATATCATTGCTGGAGAGAAGGCGAAGGCCGCTCCAATAAAATAAAAAAAAAAAAAAAACTTACAATCGCAACGTTACTTAAATTAAGTGTTAATTGTTCAAACTCTTGGGGAAATTTATATTGTATTATTTGCATGTAGTACAACATGGGTGTGTGTGTGTGTGTGTGTGTGTGTGCAAGGGGTTGTGAGTGTGTTGATAATCCCCACTGACGTCAATATAATTGCGGCTTTTGTAGTTGGACGTGTTCCTCTTGCACTTTGGACAAGATCTTTGAGCACTTTTTATTCTTTGTTGTTTTGTTTCTTCTTTTTTTTTACATTTATTTTGTATGTATTTGCTGCAAGTGTAGAATTTCCCAATCATTTTCAATTGTTTCGCTCTTGTTAGGGGGATATATGCAATAAAATGTTTATATACTTTTCATGTAGTTGAAATCTTGTAGATTTAAAATAGTTAATTTCAATAGATAAGAATTATATATATTTATATTTATAAGAAATTGAAATTCTCTCGACCAGATTCGCTAGTTCAAGCATTAATCTGCTTAAAGCATTATTATAGTAACAAATTTGATAAGCATTTCGGTGTTAGATTTCAATGCAAACAATATAATATTTACAACACAACTCATATTGCAATTGAATTACCCAACACATTACCTCATAAAGGAATTATATTACACTTTCGTACAATACATATTCCAGGTATGGGTAGGAAGAACATGTGTTCTATACGGTTTATATTAAAAGTATAATCAATAATGATGAGCGTTGTGCTGCGGGCCGTGAACATGCGTTTTCTTCATATTTCTATTGATATTGATATGATAAAGAAAAAGCGAGAAGGCAGGCAGGCGGCTCACTATCGGATACACTGTTTTTAATATAAGTAATAAAGTGAACAAAACAGACAATAAAAAAATGTGTTTTTTATAATAATAAACAACAAAAAAATTTAAGCGAAAAATTGATGACAACACACATATACTCTATAAACCATAAGGAACAGAGTATAGGTAGAAAAGAAGTACAATGCAAAAAAAGAACCGAGTGAATCACGCAACAATGTTCTGCGACTCAACTTCGCACAAATGACAACTCGCTCGCTGATTTGTAACTAAATTTGCTCGTCGCTTGTTTGCACAACCAGATAAGACTGCAAAGTCCAGAAGATGTTGATAACAAGTTAATTGGGGGCTGGCTGAGGAGGAAGCACTCGTTAATACCGCATCAATGATAAATCCACGATTCAAATGCGGAGACATTAACAAGTCAAAATGTATACAAAATATATGAAAAAGTTAAATATATATACAGCAGAAAAAAAATAAACAAATAATATAAAAAAATATATATGAAGAAAATAAAGAAATCGGTGAAAACTTTGCATTTTGTGCAATGGCACGTATTGGGGTTCCACAGCGCGCAGAAGCAGCGGCCGTGCAGAGTATCAGGGGGTGGGG
>SCDT01000862.1:17195-32336 GCA_004143765.1 Drosophila melanica
AAATACGCGACAAAATACAAATGCCGACAAACAAGAGGCTATTCGTATATATATATATATATATATTGACTAGTTTCTGAAACTATATATACGATGAGTTGAATTTCAAAATGCATTTGTGTTCGCTATATATATATATATATCTAGGTACATATATGTCCAGTGGGCGTCATAAACACGACCAAAACCGGCGGCAATAAGACTAATTATTTGTATGTATGTATTTGTACTATTATTATAATAGTATTTATTTAAATTTTAGCTGTTATAGCCGTTTGCATTCCACTCAACCATTTAAATAGCTTAATTAATTTGTTCGGCTTGTGTTATCGATGTTAATGGTATCGATACATTGTGGATGGCAAACTGTAGCTTTAGAATCGATCCTTGTCTTTGAACGTAAAACTGAAAGAACTTTAAATATTAAATCAGTAATTAATATAATAGAATTTGTTCGATGTTTATACATATATCTCGATGTACAAATATTACCGATCTTTAGCTAATATTTACTGAAATATATGTAAATATATTTGTATATATAAAGCTATCTTTCCCGTATCATTTTTTAAATCTACTTGGACTCAAATTGATGCTAAAAATAATAATTCTTGAATGCGCTTGACGCTATCAATCTATCAAGCTAACAGCAAAAAAAAACTTATCACATTATTTCTGTTAGGAAATTTGATTTCATCAGCACTATAATTCAACAATCTGAAGTTCTTCAAAAATAATTAAAGCTCGAAAAAAAGAAATCTTGTAGTGTTTACCTTCACACATTGAAACAAAATTTAAAAAAAAATTAAACAACCTCTAAAGGAATTTCTTTTATGAGTTGTCTCTTTTTTGTTTGCGTTTTTTTTTCCACACTGACAAATGTGTTTTGTAATTTCTGGATACAATATCTGATTGAAAACAATTGTTTCGTATGCTTTCAGCGGGATTTTCTTTGCATAAAAATTTGATTTATTTATAAAAATTATTCGATTGCATTTGCGTCAGCGCCCTTTATCGGAATATTTGGAATTCATGCTTGTTGTTTTTACAAATGCGTCTATATACATATACGTCTATATACATTTCTTCCGTTCTTGTTGTTATTGTACATGTTTTGTTTTTTTTTTTTTTTTTTTGTTTCATTTCAAGTGCTGAAACATTCATTAATTGGCACGAACTGCACGCATCTGTTGTTGTTAGCCTTCTTCTGACCATATCATCATATTATTTACCAATGACCAATATTATTAATAAAAATATTTCGACTGGCCCAATTTTCAAATAAATAATCAAAGTTTTACATTCACAATTGCCATATGACAATAACAATAGCAACCAACAGCAACTGTAATAACAACAACAACAACAACAAGAATTGTATTTACAAGCAACAAAACGTTCAGCTTACAACATGGACAAAGATTTAAATACAAATTCCCAGAGATCTGTTGTGTGTTTGTATCTTATGCGGAAATGTTGTTGCTTGTTTACAAGAAAATTGTTTTAACATTTTGTTGTGTGCATCTTTCTTTTCTTTTACTTTGTTAAAGTATATCACTTTTTTTGGTAAATCATCCATTCAACCGAAAATTTCAAGATCTTAAAATTAAAGCACAGTATAATTAAACGAGTTAATTAAGTGTATGTTAAGCTAACTGCATATATATTCCAATATATCAGGTTATATGAATCAAATGTTTTGATAGAGTATATCTGTGTCGGCTTGGTTCCAGTTGTTAGCTGTTATTATTGTTGATGTAACTGTTGCTTTTGGCATATGGTTTACGAAATAGTGTTTAGGTATTTATGTGTCTTAGCCCTTTTGCTCGCTCTTCGTCCACTTTCTTGACCGAAACCGAACCAACTGAGTGTCAACTGTGCCAGTCGCAGTCCGGTCGCATGTCATAATTAGCCGCCGCCGCTCTGTTTTGCCCGTAATAACTATTTCTGTCCGGTAGCCAAGCAAATGTCACCGCATTCATCATATAATAAATTTAAATGTTGTTGTCTAACAAATTGAAATTACACAATTAAATCATTTTTTTGTTTTTGCCGGTTGGTTGGTTGCCTGTCGTCTGATTGTTTGTTTGGTTTCTTGATTAGACTTACAAGGAAAATTTAGTTACTGTAATTAACCTTGGCTCAAAGCCACTGTTATTGCAGATAAAAGATTGTAATTGTGTCAACTTATCAAAACAACAGCAGTGAGAGAAAAAAGAGAGTCAGAGAGGGAGAAAGAGTAAGAGAATGAAACTAAAATCGAGAGCGCGTGACATCCACTTTTCTATAGTACTAAAAAAATACAATTCAATAACACTCTTTTTAAGTAATACATTAAAATCGCCGAAAATCTGCCGGCCTTACTTAAATTTATGAGAATCGCATAGAGGGTTGTATTGTTTTCTGTACTGCAAACTAATAAAGATGCACACATGTCGTGTTTTCTCACCTAACACGAATCGATCAGCGATCAAAAACAAACACGAGCAGCACAAAATCAACATGATCCCAAACACGACTAAATAAAACACCTTGATCAACTCAATCTCAGACCGAGCTAACACGTTCAATAGGATCCTAAAACATAAGCAACAAAATACAAGAGACAATATCAACATGAAAACACAATCAATAAATAAATTCCTAGACCTCACTTTACACAACTGATCAAAAAAACTATTTTTTACCTTTTTAATAATTTTAGATTTTGATTAATACTTTCAGTAATTATTGTTTTAAATCTTAAAATGAAAGTCAGCAGCGATCATGCCTATAAAAAGCAGGCAACTATATAAGTTAAGGATGATCATTAAAGATATTGAGTTTAGTATATAAACATAACACACATCTGTCGTATGTTAGTAAGGGTATTCAATTTCGATAACATTCTTACTTGTTTTATTTAAATTTTCATTATTTTTATTACTATTATTATTTTTTGTTTTGTTCATTTAATGATCTACTCTCTGATATTTGGGGAGGGCTTATGAACATTTGTCGTCTATAGTTTCCACACCTTGAAAGCTGCTTGGGACGGCACGGATAAACAAATATTTTATGCGTTTTAATTGCAACAAATCGGCTTAAGGCGACTGCGGCAACTCTTGTTGGGGTGTTGCATGCGCTCGAAAGGCAGGGCCTAAGGGGCACCAAGGACAAGGCAAAGGGTTGTCGGTGTTATTGACATCGGTTCGGTTAGGTTTTTATCATATTTTGCCTGCATGGGCTGGCCTCTTCTAGTGTGACTGTATCAAGTTTTGTTTCTTCTCTTCTCTTCTCTTCTCTTCTCTTGTCATCTCCTCTCCTCTCTTGCCTTAGTTTTATATATATTTATTTATATTTTGTTTTTTTTTTTTATTTGATCATTTCTTTCTGGGCATTGTTCGTTGCGTGGCCGCCAGAGATTGTGGAGTCATATGGTTTTTCTTGTTATTTGGCTTTTAATATTTATGAGCCAAAGGCTTTCGGTTGCCACTAAAGACGATGACGATGATGATGATCATTATCATTTGGTTGATTGGTATTGGGTGACGATGACTAACACAAGATCAACAGCATCATTATTATTATTACCATCATCATCATCATCATCATGATCGACAGTGGCATTCATCACGTAGCAGGTGAAGCTAAACTATGCGCGCTGCAGCCCATCTCTTTCTTTCACCTCTTCGCTATCTCACTCTTTGTCTGTCCAAAGCATTTGTCACTTTCACATTAAGAGAACTCGTTGTTGTTGGTGTTGTTGGTGTCGCTCTTAGCTTTGATTAGCTTTTAGCTAGGGGCCTTTGTTATAATGCCTTTTGCAAAGAGAGCGCTTCATTAGCAATGCGATGATGATGAATACAGTAAAGAAGAAGAAAGCATCTGTTATCATTAGGGCACAGCTAAAATCTTATCAAAACTGACAAAAAATTAAAACAAACTAACTAAACACATGATGTGTAGTACAAATAGAATTACAAAAATTCCTTCAGTTAACAGATTTCTTCATCATTAACTGCCGTAAAAAACTTAAATTGTAATTCAAATTTGCTTTTTCTTTTTCGTTCGTATTTTTATCAGAAACTAACATTGAAATTTACTCAAGAATTGAGCACATTTTGTCTTCATTTCATTCTTTTTATAGCGCAGTCTTTTTTAAAAATAAAAAAAATTGCTGAAGCTGAAAATCAATTTTCCGCGTTGCATTTTCTCGGTGCTTTTCGCAGCCAGTTCGACAAATATGTCAAGTCGTATCTTTGTTAATTTAAACTGTGTGGCGTAGAAAGTAACCAACCAATGCAACTAACAAAATCTTTTTTTTTTCATGTTAATGAAATATCAATGCTGTAGTTTATGCCATAAAAAATCAGTTTAATTGTAAAAACAAAAATGGTAAAACATACTTAAAAAAGAAAGAAAACGAAACTTTTATAAATCGAAGCTCACAAAAAATGTCTCGTAACTAAAAAACAAAAAAAAATTTTTGCATTTGCGGAATAAAACGCAAAAAGAAATAATTGAAATGTAATTAAATCGTTTGTATTTGCAGAACAAATCTTTTGTGCAATTCACAGAAACCAATGTTTACAAAAACAGTTTGAGTAAAGGGTATGCAGCCTTCGGAGTGATCATTGCAGTTCCTCTTTTGTTTTCTTGTATTCATTGATATTATTGCGCATTCGCTGGGCATCTATCCTCACATAGTTGTTGTGTAAACTTCCCAGCAACAAAGTAATGGCAACTTCAAAAGCCAAAATATACTTTTTATCGTTTCGCAGAAGCGACTTTTTTTTTTTTTTTTATGTTGGGTTGGATCACCAAACAACCAAAAGAGTGCTTCACTTTCACAATGGAATTCTTTCTGTCCAAATTCATTTTTTTTGTTATGTTTTCTTTAATGCTTAGAACTTTGTCCATGTTTAGATTGTAATTATCTTATCTATATATATTTTAGATACATTTATTTATTATTATACGTATGTATTAAAAACAAACAAACAAAAAATTGCGACCATTTTAGCCAAAAGCTTTTGCGGACCTGTCATATAAGTTAAGAGTTTTGTCGTTATGACAGAATCATAAATAATGCTGCCGTAAGGCAAATGAAACTTTAAGCTCAAGTGATATGACTGCGCAAGTGCGAAATTCGATAAGTGCAAAAATTAAATACACACACACACACACAAATTTGATATACACATATCTTTTCAAGCATTTGTATTTGCATGTAGATCAAATCGTTTAAGTAAATATTTAACCTGGCTTTGCGCCGGGGCTGAATTTCAACGGCTTTGCCATTTCGCTTTGAAGCCCCCTGCTGCAGTGATCAAGTGGCCTTTGGTGTCGATAAGTAGCATACAAATATCCATGACTGTGAGAATACAGCGATAAGTGCATTGATTTTTTGCATATAATAAATACCTATTGAAATGAGAAATAACAATGACTGTTAACGAGAACACTTTCGATCGATGTAGAATCGATAACTGTGAACTAAAGACGAGCAAAAAGTATCAAGCTGACAATTGTAACGTAAACAATTAAGCCGATAATCGATAAATATCGATACATTTTTACATACCTTAAATAGTATCGATAACAATGGTATATTGAGTTTAAGAAATTAAGTACATTGTTTTAAATTATGTCCACAAAACGATACACATGTAATCGATAGATGTGTTTTTTCTAAATGTCGCCATAAAAATATGAGAATACTTTTATCGATAAGCGATTACTTTGATATGTTTTGATCGAACTATCTTTCTGATAATGAATATAAAACAACAAGATTGCCTTAGACTAGTAGATAATTTGTACCCAGCTGCAAGCTGCCATAAGAAATAAAGAAATTTTTATATAAAGCCATTATACCCTCTTGATTAGCCACTTTTAATGGGTACAGGGTAGAAAGAAGCAGCAACCACCAACAACGCAAACAATCGGGTTTCGTGTCTGTGGAACAAAAGGCAAAAATAGATACGCCACATATACGCTATTTGTCAGGTGTGGGCAGTTAACAAACTTAATAAACAACTCATAAGAAAAAACAACAAGAAGAAACCGAAAATCTGGCATAAATTGCTAAATAAGTACAAAAATCTGAAGAGCTGTTCACGTGTTGTTTTCTGTGTCCACTAAGCGACTTCTTGCGGTCACTTTCATTGCTTTTGTATACCCTATGGCAGTTTCAAATTGAGTGTGACGAGTCTGAATGAAGATCTGCGAAGGGAGAATCCACAAGAATAAAACAGATCAGAGAGAGAATTTAATTTGAATCAATACAATCCATCGGTCCGATAAATGCATTAAAACAGATTTCAAATGTTGGCTCAAAACCCACTAAATAGTTGTTATTTTTTCTCAATAATTTTATTTCTGAAAATCATAAGAAACAATAAAGAAAGGGGTGTTGTTTTTTATTTGTAGAAATGAATACGGAGTATCCACTTAGTCAACTACACTCTAGACTAGAATACTGTAACATCTTGTTAAGTTTGAGTTTCTTTGCCTTATTTGTTGTTCAGTTTTTCCACGAATAGACGAAGAACAACTACTTACTTACCAAAAAGAAGTAAGAAAAAAAAAAACAAAANNNAGAAGTAAGAAAAAAAAAACAAAAACACTTTTGACAAATCAGTCAAGAAGACAGAAAACACTGTGAGATACAACGCCAACGGGCTGGGGGAATCTGAATTTGTAATAGTTAATCGACTAATGCGCTGATTAACTTGACTAAAAGAGAAAAAAAATAAAAACAAAAAAAAAGAAGAAGAAAGAAGAAAACTTATACGTATTTGAGTAACCATGGGGGCCAAGACGATCGTATCGTATCCGCAGTCAGACAAATCGACGCGTCGGTCTCAGCTTTGGGTGCGTCATATGCTGTTAGGGGGGAGGGGGGGAGGTGGGGAGGGGCAGTGCCTGTCAATCAACAAGCACCGCCACTTCTATGGCTTATCTAAAGTAACTAACGCGCCGCTAATCGATCATTCTGTATCCTTGGCTGTCTTTCTCACTGTCTCTCCGCTGCCGTCTATTCGGCTCTCTGATGTTCTGCGCCAAAACGAGACAGAGAGCGAGAGAAAGAGCGAAAGAGAGTGAGAGAGATGAAGAATGTCGCTGCTCTGTGCAGCTGATAAGCAGCGGCGTTTCAAACTGAAACTGGTTTTCTTTTTCGTTGGCGCATGCGGCAGGGGGCGGACGGCAAAACGATTTCTCAAGCTGAAAGCCACAAAAATAAATCTAAAAACAAAACAAGTAAAAGTGCTCTAATCGACAGTGCCTGACTAGCAGATACCCCACACATACAACAAGCAAAGCATAGAGTAGATTCGTGATTATATACACAATCAGAATCTAGGAAAATGCATTCACAATTAATTATACCTAAGAGTCTATTCGATTTTTGATTTCTGAAAGTTTGCAATTTGATAAACAATTTAATCAGTAATTTTTCATTCATAAATATCTATTTTTGGTTTATCAGAGAGATCATTTTGAAAAACAGGTATTATTTTTTAACTTATAAAATTAGTTTTTTTTTTCATCTTTAAGCATAACGTTGCATTTGCGGCTAATGTTCCCTATGGTAAGCGAGAAGTGTCCATTACAAAATTGTCGCTCATATAGTATCTGAAATATCACACTACCAAATAAAACATTTTTTTTTTTTTTTAATATTAATGGGTACAGGGTATAAAAAAAATGAAGTGATTCATACCAAATTCAAATGTAAAAACGATGCGTTGTTTATTTTCAGCGCCGGATAAAAACATACATACATATCAGAATTATATATATATATAGCCAAAAATTTCTTGCTGCTGTTGGCCGAAAGATTGATCGCATTTCAAACAAGCAGGCGATCAAATTTTATGCACACATAACCCAAGCGCTGAAAAGCCGTTAACATTTTGCACACACACACAAACACACACACACACACACATACACATGCGGCAAATAATGTTTACATTTATATTCGATTGCTCAGCGTCAGCGTAAAAAATATTGTTAGGGGTTTCGGTTTCTGTTTCGCTTTTGGGCTGGGTTTGGATTTGGATTTGGGTTTGGGTTTGGGTTTGGGTTTGTATTTGAGCTTTGATTTTTTGTATTCTGAAGTTTTAGCATACTCGATACTTGAACTGACGTTTGTTCACTTCACTTGAATCACCGAACCAGATAAGATTTGGTACTGAAAAATGCAATAAAATTTTGAATTTGTTTGAAACTGCTTAAAAATTAACAAGAACAAAAATATTCCTAACAATAACTAAATTGATCAGATATAAGCTATATGACAAAGGGCTAACATTAAAGTGATTTAAAAAAAAAAAAACTATTCTTTTAATCAAAAATAAAGAATTCATAATTTGTTCATCATTTAAATTGATCAATTGATATATATTTTTGCTGTTAGATAATTCGCATTGAAATTATATTAAAATTAACTGATCAGCCAACATAATATTTATTCATATGCAAATCTCCAGTTTTAGCATTAACTTTAGCTCGATTCTATTTTCAGCGATAGAACAACTAGAACACTTTCGATAACCGGCTTTTTAAGAGTCTCAGCCACGCCTAATCAGAGAAACAGACTACAACAACAACAACAATAGAAGGTCGCTTTAAAAATTTTTCGGCATTTGCATTTAAAACTGGCCTCGCTGCTATTTGATAACTGAACACAACAGATTCGATTATTTGTTGTTGCCGTTGGTTTGTTTGTTGTTGTTCTTGCCGGGTGCTCCAATCAAATTTGTCACATTGACCCATATAAGTCTATAAAGTCGCGTAATCCAACAACAAGTGCTCGGAGAATAAACAGTTGTATTCAATTAAAAAAAAAAACAGCACCCACTAGTTGAGTTATCAATAATGCGAATGGAAGGAGTATAGATGAGGGACGCTAAACAATACCGTTATTATTATTATTATTGCAATTGGTTTTTTAACGTATTTCGTGTAGTTTCAACTAGTTATGCACTGTATTTGTTCTGATAATGTCAACAAAAACATGTCCTGCAAAAATATCGATATTATCGATACTGCGCGCATTATTGATTGTTATTCTTAATACCGTTGTTTTTCGTGCATGTTTTTATAGTTGTTTTTTCACTTCCAGCATTTTTTATGCGTTATCGCAAATATATTATATTTTCTAATACTTTCTAAATTGGTACTGTTTTTTATCGATAGTGTTTGTTTTTATCGTTGTTTTCATTCTTTATAGATATCTACCACAAATAATTATATTTATAATCTAAACAATTTTTTCGTTGCTGTTCATGCTTTTCAATGGGTATCCGGGTAGTCGATATTTAGCTGTCCCAATGTTTTAGCTTATAGCTGATTCGTATTTACTTGGCCGTCTGTCTATTTGCAATGGCGCAAACATGGAAAGGTGACAAACCTTATAAAGCTAATGAAGCTGAATGAAGCCGAAAACAAAATGAACAACATTTACAAAAACGAGTACCCGTACGGCAACCGAATACGAACACGAACTCGAACACGAATACGAATAAGAACCAGAGAATGAGCGTGAGTGTGAATGTGAATGTATCACAAACTTGGACTTGGACTGTGATTTTGACAGTGAAGGCGCCACATTTTTGGTGAATGCGTTCAATGGCATCCAAATGTGCGAGCTGCTGATGTGTGTGCCTCCCCCATACCCGGTCCCACCCTTTGCCCGGACACCAGACAAGTGTGTCTCGTTGTGCAGTTGCGCTGCGGCTTTGAGCAACAACTATTTGATTATCGTTTCAACTTTAGTTGCACGCAATTTGCGGCTGTCACTGCATTCCATCAATCACTCAATCAAGCAGGCAGTCAATCAGTCAGCCGACTTGTCAATCAACAGCGACAATATTAGAATAGAAAATAGCAATCCAGTTGAGAGTGCTTGACTAAAAGATGCTCTTGATTTACATATCCAATATTAAGGAAACTTTTTTTTTCAGCAAATAAACAGAGTATTCAAATAAAATATACCCTTGATTTGCTCTGTAAACTCTATTTAATAAATTAGCTGAATTATTTGGCTTTGTCTGGTATAAATTAGAAATTTACCACCAATAAGTTTTGGATATCTGATTAGACAAACAAACGAACTCAAATAGTTCTGATAATTGTTTTGACAGACAGATGGCATGGCTAATAGATTTACATGCCCATTTTATTGGTTATAGGGTATGTTTTTAATTTCGCAGCTGTGCTAACTATTTATGGTCCGTTCACAATGCGACTTGTTATTGCCTTATGCGAAACCGAAACCGAATTCGAATTTGAAATCTAAATCCGAATCCGAATCCGAACGGATACAGTCGCATACAACCCACAAACCGTGTCACATCCCCGCCATATAATTGTATATATGCTTACATAATTAGTCGTCGTCGCCGTTGTCAAGGTTAACGTCAACGTTAACTAAATGGTCAAGTGCTTGCGGCGTGCTTATCGTGCACACACGTCGACGGTCACGACTCAATTCGGCTCGATTCGACTCGATTCGATCCAATACGAAGATAAGCGGTACAGTGCAAAAGTTATTCTGGACATCGATAAGATTGGCCGCGACTATCGATATTTTAAATGAAGTTGACTTATTGATCAACTTGAACTTGACTTGGGTGTGGTCAGTGGGCCATAAATTAGTTGTGAATCACTGATCGCTGTGATCACTGATTCAGCATGCGTGCAATCGATTGATGAAGAACAATTCATACAATTGAATGTGATAATGATAGTTGTATCAAACTTTTAAAACGACTGAAATAATGGTTGATTCAATTGCGAATTTAGCATAAGTTCAAAATATACCTGATTAAAATTTAATATTCGTCCTAAGAGAAATTTTTCCTTCAAAGATGCCACGGAATCGGACACAAATTGCATTGTTCATAAATGGTGAACAATTAATACTTTTGTGACTCAGTGTATATGAAGAACAAGCTTTAAAAATCGCAATGGTTCGATCAGAAAACAAACAGCTTTTAACGAATCTAATAGCAAATGTGCTGTGTGTGTGTGTGTGTGTGTGTGTGTGTGTGTGTGTATGTGTATGTGAGTATGCACGCGTGTGTATATGTAAAAGTACACCTGCCTGCACCTGTTGCTGCTGCTGTTATTGTGCCTTGTTATTGTTTTGTAAGTGCTGCAGCAGTTGGTTGTTGAACAACAACAACAACAAACAATAAACATGCAATAGCTTCTCGTCTAATAAATTATATGGCACTTATACGTTTATACATTTGTATAAGCACATGTATCTATGAAGTGCATGTGATTGGTTTTCTGCTCTAACAGTAACAGTAAGAGCAGCAGAGCAGGAAGCCGAGGAGTGCGCTTGTAACTGCTGTATAAATGTGCATGCTGAAATTCTATGAGCGCGCTCTCTCTCCCTTTTTCTAACCACTTAGAAATTGTTGCTCGTGTATTGTTTGGTTGGTTTTATTTGCGCTACTGGTTGACCTTGACAGGCGTCGGCACAAACACACACACACACACAGACACACACATACAATGCGCTCTCGTGCGTGAGCTCGCGTTCGCTTGACTAACACAGAGAGAGCGGCAAAGAGCGCGGGAGTAACGTAAAGAGAGAGCGTATATGTATAACATAAACAGTTGTGTACTCACCTTTTGCGGCACTCATTAGATCTTTAACCTCTTTGATAATGCGCTTGATCTGTTGACTAGTGTGATCCAATTCCTTTTCGTGACGATTCAAATTGTCACGAAATTCGGGACTATCGACGATGCATTCCTCAAATTCCAATGGCTCCAGGCCGCGGCGAATATCTTTGCCGCCGCCCATTTTTGTTGTTGTTGATTTTGTTGTTTCTTTTGTTGTTGTTGCGCTGCTGAAATTTGTTTTATGCTTAATCTTATTGTTGCTGTTGTTGTTGCTGCTGCTGATATTGATTTGGGAGGCGTTTGAATTGTTGCGCCGAAAGCGTCGACGCACAAAGTAAATGTGCTTGTTTTTTAATTTGCCTGTTGCTGTTGTTGTTGTTGCTGCTGCTGCTGTTGCTGCTGTCGCCGATTCGCTGTAGCCTTGCTGCTGCTGCTGTTGTTGTTGTTGTTGTTTGTTAGTAACTGTTGCCGTTGCCGTTACGTTATAATTGTTGTTGTGATATTTCTTTTTATTAGTATTCGCTGTCTGCGGCTCATTAGTATTTGTATTTGTATTGAAATTAATATTATTAATATTGTTATTATTATTGTAATTAATATTTTTGTGTTGCGTCTGCTTCATAATTTCAAGCAAAACAAAATTAACAAACGAAATATTTATTTATTATATATATGCACAAAATTGATTGTTTGGTTTTTATTTATATCTTTTTTTTTTATCACTTTTTTTGCCAAACGAAACGAATGCAAAAAAAAAATGAACAACAAACGGCACTGCAAAAACAAAAGGAATTTTAATTTTAATTAATACAAAAACACACACGTAAAATGCAAAGCATGATGCAAATACATATATATGCACACATACACAAATGCATGCACATACACACATACATAAATATAAAGTAGGCAATTATGTTTGTTTATAATTATGATTAAAAAAAATATATTAAAAAAAAAGTGAAAATCACAAATGACTTTTGGTTGGTTTTCTTTTTTGAGTAATGGCAAGCGAAAAGTCGAAGCAAGAAGTAACAAAACAAAACATACATACAAAAAAAATAAAATATATATTTTTTCCAAACATTTTGACCAATAGCACATATATGCATGTTTGTTTTGAATTATGTATATGTAGTTGGGCGACTGTGTAAACAATAACAATAACATTAATCTTTTATAAACGGCTGCACGGCTTTTATGATTATTATTATTATTATGATACGTACAATAGCAAACACATTAAAAACACATTGAAAAGCAAGCAAAAACACATAAACACACACAAGCAAAGCCAGCCACAAACAAAATGTTGTAAAAATAAGTGTACTTGTAGTACTAACTTTTTTTCAAATGCATATTCTCAATATGAAGAGTGCAGCAGCAGCGGCAGTAACAACAACAAGAACAACAACAAACGACCATTTGGCTACACAGGCGCAACAGCAGCGACAACAACGCAAGAGCAAGAGAGTGCGATGGCTAAGCAGCACAAAGAGCGGCTCGCGCGTTCACTTGCTCTCACTACGCCGTCACTCACACACGCATTGCCGATGCTGCAGCAGCCGAAAACGTCAAGGCATAATTACGTTTATGCATAGCACGTAGTCACGAACTTGGGTTTATTGTGATTTCATATATGAAACTGCACACTGCTAACTGCGGCAAACAATTGTGAATTTACAAATTTGGAAATTTTCAACTTTATCAAAATATTCATTTTGAATTTTCTACTTTGTTTCTTTGATATTTAAACAGTTGAAACATTAGCAGTAGCTGTTCGTGTTGTTCACTATCGGGCACTGCATAAACCCAAAAGATTTATAGCGAAATTCATGTGGCGGCCGCTGCTGCTGCCCTGCTTTCGTTGTTGTTGTTGTTGTCGTTGTTGCTGCAGTTTTTGCTATTGCTGCAATTTGACTTTGGTTTGCAGTTACTTTTTGGTTTCCGTTTGCTGCAACTAATTTCATTTGCTAAAAAAAAACTCAAATTTCGCTCAGCTACACAACACACACGCACACAAAAACACACACACATACTCATGCATGCACTCGCCGTCGTTTTTAGCAGAAACTTGTTGAATATGTACGTAAAAATAAAACTGGTTGCGCGACATCAACTACAAAGGCGCGTTCAGTTCGGCACATACACACTACACACACACACACAAACACACACACACACTTACACTTTCAACAACTGTAACTGCACTGCATATTTGCGTTGTTTATATTTATATATACATATTTATATATTTTTTATGATTTAGGCTCTTGAATAGTTTTTGCAAATTCGCGCACACATTTATTTTCCCACATGTGTTTTTTTTCCAACAGTTGAAAACTTGCAAAAAAAAAAAATCATAAAAAAAAGAACTTAAACAAAAATATTACACACTTCATTGCATAATTTCGGCTGCTGCTGCGGCGGCGGCTGTTGCTGCCATTTTGATACGCGCGATCTCGAATAAAATACGCGTATTTCAAACGCAACACCGCGGCACACACGAAAAAAAAGTCAACAAAATGCAATTGTTGGCCGTCGGTCGCGCGACGTCGTCGTCCGTTCACGGCAAAAATCCAACAAGACAAAACCGAGAGCAAAAAAATAACAGCACACGTTGAAAGTCAGCGAAGGTAGCGCCAGCGTACAGCCGTTATTCAGCGTGCTCTGAGAGCGCACAAATATATGCTTGTGACGTCACTTTCGATAACTTGTCGGAAAGCATATTATACAAAACTAAAATAATTTTTTGTAAATATATATTCATAGCAGCTTCCCAAAATTATAAAACAACTAACAAATTTAATCGTCGCTATCATTAAGATATTTCGATGCATATGTACAATAACTTAAAGCAATTTATGATGTCACGATTACGTCTGTTATTCTCTTATTATTATCCTGTTATGCTGCTGTTCTTATGTTTATTCTAACAAGGCGCGCATTTTTGTTATTGAGTTAAAATTGTGTTTTGAGGTATGATAAACAAATGCAATATAATTGCAGGAGAAACTAACAAAAATTTTATAGTTAAATGGGTACAATCGGCTGAGCACTTGGAGAGATGTTTACTTAACAGCCGGTTTTCAGAGCTGTTGCTTTGGCGTGTTATCGATATATGCGTCATTTACTCATTACGCGCTCACTTTGCGTTGACGTAACTCGTTGCGCATAACGTAACGAGATTGCTACATTTACCGTTAGGTGGCTCCACAATCGCCGCGCTCACTTGACGCCCGTTTTTTTTTAAATTTTGTAAGCCACAAAGACAAAAAAACACATTCCATCAATTTTAGCTTGTTTCAAATTTAAAGTTTTTCCTCTTTAGGTATTAGATAAAATCGAGTTTAAAATGTTATTAATATTTTGTATATTTTCAATATGTATATAATAATAGCAATTACACAAAATAATATTAATAGACAATAATAATAATAATAATAATCATAATAGTACAATAATGATCGGTATATATATATATATAAATATATATGTATATATATATAT
>SCDT01000863.1:0-25904 GCA_004143765.1 Drosophila melanica
TATATATATATATATATATATATATACTTATATATAAGTATTGTGTTTATATTAAATTTGTTATTCATTACTTTTGTTATTTTTTGGGTGTTTTTGAGTGTTTATTTTTTTTTTCAATTACCGACATTGCATTTTGCTCATTTACGGGTCATCATTATTTATTTGCTCAACATCATGTGATTGTCATACAAAACATTTCACATAATCTTTGAATTATTTACAATAAATCAAAAATCAAATGTCTACAAAAAAACAAAGCAAAACAAACTTGTGTATCAAGTTAGAAGCTCAGAGCATTATTAGCTGAAAAATACATATTTTTAATTTGTAGTCTCATTTACAATGGGTAGATTCGAGTAGATTCGAGTGTGTGTGTGTTAGGGTAACTTCTAGATGGAAACATTAAAATTTTGTGGCTGAGAAAACTTTTAGAAAAATATTCCTTTAATTTATGCATTGATATATGCGTATATAAGTATTTATTTGTAAGTACATTAGGGGTTATCTTTTTTTTTTATGCACTTGCTCAATTTGCGTTACCAGTTTGCATGGTTTACTTTTCGGAGAAGCGTTTAGTTTTCCATGGGTTTCAAATGCATTTCACTATATATGCTGGCAGTTGTTATTTTCCGTTATTATTTATGCTCAATAAGGTTCTGTTTTATCGCTTGAAATATGCATAGAATATTCGATTTAATGCATTTTCGCTTAATTCCAAATTTTTGGGTTACAACGCAGATTTTGTTTAACATTACTAAAATGTATTTGCCACACCAACTTACTTATATCCTATGGTTAAATTTATACGTGTATGTATGTGTGTATGTATGTGTGTGTTTGTGTGTGTGTTTATGAGCATGTTGGTCTCAATGCAGTAACTATGTGTTTGCATATATATTGCTTATAGTAAACATCAGGCTAACGCGCAATCTATACAACAACGGCCGAAATGCCGTCAGCGTGTTTTTAGCCAAAGAACCAAACAAAAACTATTTCAAAATCAAAATTTAGAAAATATTAAAATTAATTTTCAGCTTATACGAATTTAATTTTAATTTTATGCCAAGACCGAAAATATATTTTTCTTAAATATTTTTTTTTTGTTCGTACTTAAAATTTAATTTTCGTAAATTAATTAAGTTAATCTAAATGCTTGATTACAACTAAAGCGGCGTTATATACAAACTTGCCTTAATCTAGAGACCTTCAAAGCCCATAATTAGGGCCTGAGCTGTTCCGTCCGGGTGTTTTTTGTGTCTTGAAATTTTGGTTCCGTAAAATACAATGTTCGCCAGAGTTTGTATCATTATTAAATACAATAGCTACGACCTAATTATACATAGTTATTCATATAACTAATACTAGAATTATTAAACAAATATTGCTAGTTAATATACAAATTCGTTTAAGATCTTCCCATGGCCAAGCGACGCTGTCATTTCTTTTTTTTTTAGTATTTTTTTGTATTTTTGTATTTCTATTTGTTTTTATGCCGAAAGTTATGCACAATCATGAAACGTAAATCCAAATGCCGTACATAATATAATATACACAAACTGAGGCAAAAATCGTTGAGCGCGAATTGAATTTTGAGTGATTCGTTAGATAATTCGCAAGTCCTTGTAGCCTATATCTGTGTGTGTGAGTATCATGTAGGTGGTTGTATTTGTATTTGCGCTTTTTTTACGAATTACGAATAAGTAAGTATCTTAGCATAATTTAGTGTTTCGTCATTGAAGCAATCGCAATCGCAATAGAAATAGAATTTGAAATAGAAATAGAGACTCTGTTCTATGTAAAACCGTATTTTCCATTTTCATTATGGCAGGATCCTTTTGTTAGTAACTTTTAACGTTTACCTTTTTTCACTTGCTTTGTGCTTCATTCTGGCTAGTTCTGTGTACCGTTATATTGAAATTATACAAACAGTTGTTATTGTTGCTGTTGTTGTTAAAATTTTTGCTTAGATTTTTGGTTATTTGATAATAATTTCTTGCTGTTAGTCCGAATGCCAAACGAAGAGAGCACTAAACAATTGCTTTATATGTAAATGAAGCAAACAAAAAAACAAATATTGAAAACATATTGAAATATTGTCTTTCAAAAGCTTAAAAATTTCAGTCTTTGTAGTTGGTTGCTCGGCTCTTGTCACTGCTATCTGGGTGCTGCTTACTCTCCTCCTGCTTTCTCCCGCTGCTCCTTTGCGCCTTTGCTATCGTTGCTGGCTGTAATCAAATCGAATGTGAAAAACCCAAATGCAAACATTAATATCCATTTGTATATTGGCGAATTCGAAATTCGTTTCGTTTCGTTTCGTTTCGTTTGCTGCAACTTACTTTAACTAGAGACTTTAGAAACTAGTACACATGGCTAGCAGAAACACGAAAATGTACAATTGTTGGCCGAAATTGGGGCGTACACCCGCCGACAAGAACTCAAAGGAGTACAAGTACTCTGAGAGTGGGCAGCATTCAATATTGAAGGGAAGGTACACAAGAGGGCAAAGGCCATGAGTTAATTTATTTGTGTGGGTATAAAGGAACTAAACCAAATCTGGTTGATTATCAAATCGAATACTCACTTCTGGGTCAGACCAGAGCGTCATTGCTGAACACATCGTTGACATGTTTACCGTTGCCGTTGCCGTTGCTGCTGCTGCTGCTGCTGCTGCTGCTTGACGCGGTTTTGTCCTTGAGACCGCATTGCTGCAAAATGGAGGCAAGCCAAATTAATTAGATTATTTGTTTGTCGAAGATCGGAAAACAAAAAATTGCCAACGAATTGCAAAATAACATGGAAATTAGACGGATTTGCGTGAAAAATTCATTAAAACAATTAACGGCATCTAATTAATGGCAGCTGCTGCCTGCCAGTTGTTGAATGTATATTTAATTGGCAGATTTCGCTTACCTCCTGTTTGGCCTGCCATTGTTTCATCGCCGATTTGTATTTCTCGAACTCGTTGCACCAATGCGAGTAGATTTTCTGGTAGTCCTGTTTCTGCGACGGCGGCGAGCATCTAATGTGTGAGTGGAAGCAAACAAAAAAATAAAAGTGAGCTCAAAGTTATAGGAAATTCAAGTTGCAGCCAACAGCATGCAAAAGTTGAAAGTTTTAACAAATGCGCGCAACTTTCTAATTGCGCAACGGATATTTTGACGCCCGTTAGGCCGAGCTGAAAGTGGAGGCGGACTCTCACCTGTGCGCATCCACAGTGACGCCATAGCTGCAGAGCAGGGTGCCATCCAAGTAGCTATCGTAGCGGCCGCCGTCGCCCTCGTTTACCGCCAGCAGGACGAGGCCGCCCTCGTTTGTCTCAATGTATTTGGTGGGGGTGTAGCGCACCTCGTAGCTGAAACAGATACAGATACAGAGCAAGATTGAGTAAGAGAGGGATGGCGGCATTGCGAGATATGGATAAGGTGATTTTCTATTTTCCATTTTCATTTACAGTTTGTTGTTGTTCCCCATTTTCACTGGCGTGAAAAAGTGTCGCATTGGAAACGCACAATAAAAATCAATATAAAGTGTGTGAAACTTTGGCAGCGCCAGCTGAAACTTTTTCCATTACAGACAGACGACAGACAGACAGACGGACAGACTGACTATTACCCGGACTGTGGCAGTGCCGTAAACGCCAAAAAGCAGACTTCAACAGCATTTTAAAGTGTCAATTTACCGCAGCATTGGCAACGCTAGCGGGGGGGAGTAGAAGGGGAGTGGGGAAACGGAGCGGGGGCAACGCTAAGTGAGATAAAGCAAAGTTTCGCTTACACTTCCGATTTCATTATTTGTTTTCAATTTTCATTGCTGACGCTGCCAGCTAATGCTTAGCTCGCGGTCTCCAAGGAGGCCCCCTCCCCCCACGTTGCCCCGTTGATTCAATAGCTGCGGATTAAATTACTCACCGTCCCTTCTCGGTGGAGTGGTGGTACCAGCGCGTCTGCTTCTTGCGCAGCACATCGGGCATCTTGACGAAGCAGGACAGGTGCAGCGTTTGGCCGTAGGAGGAGGTGACACGCTTGCGCAGCACGCTCGTATCGCATATGCCCGACGTCTCGTTGGCCACGTCCTGCAGCAGGCCCAGCTGATACGGCCGGCAGGCGTTCACCTCCTTGTCCCAGCCGCAATACGGATCCGCCACGCACCGGAAACAGCTGTCGTATCGTCGCGCACACATCGCCAAATCGATTTGCTTCACCTGGTGATCGGTGGCCAGGTAGAGCGAGGCCGTCTTCTGGCTGAGCGTCAGCTCGCGAATCGGCTCGTTGCGCGGCGACGCCTCAAATATATCCACCAGATTCGAGTGCCTCTGGCCGTAGTGCATAAACTGGACTATCTTGTAGATCTGACCGGTGCTGGTGGCCACGAAGTACACGAGAAACTCCTGGTTCAGCTTGTCAATGCGTATTCTGCAGCGGGAAAGAGAAGGGATGTTTAATAAAAAGAGATCAGGAATAAGTCAGAAAGTTTTAGTCGGGTGTAACCGAGTGATCAAACTCATTCACAGTTTAATAACAGCTTAAAAGAGTCTTATTTATTTTATTAAATTTTTTTTTAAGTTTCCTTTAATTTTTTTAAATTTTTGAGGATGATCGATAATTATCGAAACAGGTGCAAAATTGTTACCTCAATTTTAAACTACGGACAATTGCCTTGCCAACTATTTAGAAGTGTATATATTTCGAATTTCACTTCAGACCGACAGCAAGACGGCGCAAGTCCTATATACCGTTTTGACTCTGCAAAAAAAAGTAGATAAATCGCACAAGTCTCCCGCTCCGACAGCTTTTGTGCAACAAATCTGAAATGCACGCGACTTGGCCAAGTTTGCGAGGAAGGCTGGCAAAACAAAACGTTTAACTAAAAGCATATCCTGCGGCGCAATGTTCATAAGTTCCGGCCAAGTTATTTTACACAACTACAATCGGAGCAGCAGCAAAAACATTTTTGCTGTCAGTGAGCGAGTGCTCCCAAATGTCAGCACTGCGCTGCCGACTGTTGTCCTGGCTGTGGCCAGCACTGTATAAACTTGGCAAATGTCAACAAGCGGAGGAAACACACACACACAGAAAAAAAGTACATGGCTGACTGCCAGAAGCAGCCGAAGGCAACTGCAGCTGAAACTGGAGCTGTGGCTGAGGCTGAGGCTGGCGCTCGCTAATGAATACATTTACACATTTTACTTACTTGTCGACGACGAGGCGGGTGAGTATAACGTCGCGTTTGTAGAATACCGGATTGCCAAATTCATGATCGACCGCCTTGTCCATTAGCGGATGTTTGCGTATGAAATTCAACACCGAGTCCGGCAGCGTTGCGGTGTCGTTGTGGCATGTGCCCGGACGTGGCTCCGGCACTTTTGAGTTGAGCACGGGCAGCCAGGCGCTATTCGATGTTGCCTGCTCCTTGAACTTGCCTAGAGAGAGAGAGAGAAAGAGAGAGCAATGTGTTAAATTCTTTTTACAGTGCATGAAAGTGCAGCGCACAAAAGTATGCTATGTTAAATTTATGTGTGTCAGCGCTGCGGTTAATGATAAATTACAGAGCTCTCAGCGCTGATTTGTGGCCGAGCAAGACTGGCTGAAAGTAAAACAGTTCGAGCTACTAATTACACAAACACACACACACACAAACACACACACACTGATCCAGCACTTAAAGTATTTGCCGCATAATCATTTGTTTTTTATAATTAATTGCTTTGGCTATAGCTCTAGCACATTTTTTCACACTTATCTATATATATGTGTGTATATATATATTTTCTTTTGTACATTTGCGTGTGTGTGTGCAACATGCCCGCAAACTTTTCATAATGAATTTTAAGTGTATGCCAGATTTTTTACAACCATTCGCCTGCTGGCGGTTTGTCTGCCTCTCTGTCAGTCAGTCCGTCCGTCTTTTTGTCTATTTGGTTTAAATGCGAGAGTTGGCACAACTCCATACACACAACTTTATGGTGTTAATGAACTTTTGAGCAAAGTGCTGTCACACACACACACACACACACATGTGGCTTGTAATTTGCGTATTTGGCTACTTGAATTTGGCAGTTGTCAGCAAAACAAAATTTATGCGAACTTTCACAAGCGATTTATGTAAAATCGCAAATCGGAAAAGGCACTCAATAAATTTTAAGTAAAACGTAATAAAATGTACCATTTTGATGGAATTTCGATTTACCAGGAATATGAGTTATTTATGAATTAATCATGAAGCCCAAACCCAATTATAATTCTCGAGTAAATTTACTTGAATTTCTCTCAAAGATATTTTCAATATTTATGCAGTCAGGTCAACCAACACAGCCGATTAATCTTCCAATTTCATTTTGTCGTTTGCAAATTGGATTCAACTGAAATCGCAACGGAAATGAGTTTCAGTAGTTTTTGATATCGTTGCTGTTGTTGTTGTTGTTGTTGCTGACATATGCAGCATCAACATTTGCAACATTTTGCATGTTAATCGAAAAAACAAGTGAATGCCTTGCCACACAAGTGGCATACAAGAACTGACATGCATTTCAAGGTGCACGCCAGATTTTTGGTGTACTCTGTTGCATGCGTTTGGGCGTTGCGTGTGGCAGCAACGTGGCCACTTGGAGCGTTGTTAGCACTTGTCACGCATATCTTGTTACCGTCGTCGTTTTATAGCAAATGTTAAAGCATTTAAAGCCGCACGGCGACCTCCAGTTGGGGCAGGCACATCAATTCAACGCGCGCCATTTAACGCTAAAATGCCAAAGCTGCTGTGCACAGCACACACACACACACACACACACGCACACACACATGCGGCACCTGCGAGTGTAATTTCTTCCGGCAGCTGCAGCCCAACGTAATGGGAAATGCTGGCAGAAGAAGTCAGACGTAGCCACATGCACGTTCGTAAAAATGGCGCCGCAGAGAATTATGGGCAATGCAATAAATCTCACACACACACACTCTCAGACACAGGCACGTCGCCCCCACTCTCCCCTCTCTCTCTCTCTCTCTATCGAGTTACCCACTAACCTTCAAAGGCCGCATTGATATCCCGTATATCGTAGCTGCAGACGGCGGAGCCAATCAGTCCGTTCGTGTTCGTTGTAAACGTGGCATAGAATTTGCTATCATCGTTGGGCATCTTATAGACGGATTGTATTTCGTTGAAGTAGAACGGAAACTCGCTGGAGATGCTGCAGTTCATGCGCGCCTTCAGATACGTCGCCCAATTCTGGCTGATCATGTACTTGCCGCCGCGATCGTTCTTGCAGACGCGCGCCACACGCGAATAAACCGCCTTGCCGCAGTTGATGTACTCCACGGCGTGTTCGCGAAAGAAAAAGTACACAAAATCGCCAATGTCGAACGAGCCAACAAAGTTTGGTTCTAAGAAGAAGAAGAAGAAAAACGAAAGTCAAAATAAAGATTTAGTTAGTTTTCTTTATTTAAATTTTTGCAACTAATTCAACTCATTTTTTTATTGAATGTGAATAATTTTTTTAATTAGCCAAGTTAGTTGCATAAATTAGTTCTTTTAGTCAATATAGAGATAGATTATATACTTACTGTCTAGTAATTTGGAATCGTATTTAACGGTCCGTTTAAAATTTGCCTCTTTGCGTCCATTGGTGAAATTGTAGAGGTCCGAACGGAATATCACCGAATCGGCTTTGGTGAACTCCGCATTGGTTCCGGCGTACTGAGCGCAAGTTTGCAAGTAGTACAAAGTAAAAGGGAAATGGATTAAACCGAAGTCTGTGCCGGATCGCAGGCAATGCTGGCAAATTAGCGCCAAATATTCGGGAAATTTGATTTGCCAAGGCAAAGGCAAAATATATAGCATGCACACACGCACACACACAGGCACGCACACAATTACGCGTAAAGTGTACGCACGTGCCTCAGACCCGTTACTACGCACAGTCTTTCAGAGTGTGAGTGTGTGTGTTTGTGTGTGTGTGTGTTCTGCCTCACTCTAATTTAATTTCAGCTGCTTTATTGCGACTCTTTTAAATTTCTTGCCATTTTGGCCTCCCATCGCTGCACAGAACTTTGCCTTTTCCCCCCCACCTTCACTTGCTACTCGCTACTTTCTACTTGCTTTCGTCCTTTTCCTTTACTTTACTTTTGTAATTTTATTACAATTGACATTTTCCTTCTTCTTCTGTTTTTTTTTGTGCCTCCTGCCTTTCTTTTGCCTTTATTATGTTTTTTTTTATTCTGTCGGCGACTTGGAAGCGAACTTACCAGCGCTGGCAAACCGAAGGGATTTCCGTTTTCCACATAGACGGCGGTTGAGTTGTCAGCGGGATCGTAGGGACACTTGCCGATGCCCAACCCTATGCCGGGCACGTACTGGGATCTGGGTAAATGTGTTAAGTTGGCCTGCGAATGCGAGTGCGAGAGAGGATAGAGAAAAGCGCATTAGTTGACTTTAATTTTAGCATTCGCTGCTGCTGGCAAAATTAGCTCCCAGCTTGACATTCACAATTAGGCGTTGTCGCTTGTAGCCCGGCCAAGTATTCCCCTTTTGCCGTAACTCTTTGGGAGTTCTACTAACATTATGTATGCCCAAATATGATTATCTTACTCACATTTATAACGTAATCCTTGGGGTTGTGCGCATTCGTGCCGCAAACGTAGAGTCGATGCCCGTTGAAGTTCATCGGCTGGATGACGCGTATGTGATTGCGGCATTCCACCTTCTTGTTGTGTGCCCAAATGTGATTTTTTTTTTATAAATAATAGAAACAATGGTTTTTAAGCAACAAAATATTCGTGTGTGTGTGTAATGGGTGATAATGGGTAGACAGAAATGTGAAGGCATTGCATAAGTATCAAATTCGAGATGAAGGCCAAAATATTTTGTGAACATGCAAAATTTAGTTCAATTTCTTGGATATGGATTTGCATATGAATAACTATTTATATATATATATATTTCTATTTAGTCTAAAACGAACCTCTCGCTTGCCCTTGGACACGCAGTTGAGTATATCGGAGCCGGTGGGTTCCAGTATGAGAACGTCGCGCTGCAATCAAGAAAAAAAAAACAATTTCAATTTAGAAATATAAGCTGAAAAAAATGTGATTTTCTTTAAAATACTTCACGCGCTTAAACTTCAGCGCGAACGCTTTCCATGCTTTTGCCAATGCGACACGCTTAACAAATATTCCAAAAGTTTATTGAAAGCGTGATAAAATTTCATGCTTATCAAGAAGGCAACGCGACAGCCAAAACAACAACAAAAAAAAATGAAAATGAAAAGAAAAATAAACGCGCAACAATTGAAGATTTTTCTTTTTTTTTTTTGAATGTGTACGTGTGTGTGAATGTGAGTGTGTGTGCGTGGGTATATGTTCCGAGCGCACAAAACACGTACAATCAAGGCGCCCATCTCGTGTGCCAGTATTTTTGTATTCCTAAGTGAATACGCATATATATATATATGTATACACTCAACGAAAATGGCTGCTTTAAATTTTAGTAGAAGAGTATATTTTTTTTTAGCAGGAGTTTAAGACGAGTTTTAACAATTCTTAATTTAAATAATTCCTGAATTTTTTGAATATAAAATCAATTTGAATTTCGAAATATATTTCGAAATTTTTACTTGACCTGACTTAAAATGTTTTTAAACACAAAATATACACCAACATTTTCACCCAGCTTGATTTTATAGTTTTTCTTTTTTCTGTGCGTGTATGTGTGTGTCTGTGTTTGTGTGCATATTTATGTGTGTATGTGAGCGTTGCTCTTTTTTAAGCCATTGTTGTCGCTGGTATTTCACTCACGTTGAGCATTTGTTTATTTAATTCGATTTTCGCTTGTACTTGAATTTTGAACGCCGATAAGAATTATTGCAAAAAAAAAAAAAGTAAACAAAAACCATTTGAAAAACTTTTCTATATTGAAAATAGCAAAAGCGTCGTAACATTCCCGCACGTTTCTACAAAAAAAAAAAAAAGAACAAACAAACTTTATTTAGTTATGGCAATCGTTAATGCGAATCCATGAAACTCATAGTAAAAATGCTCTGAATTGACACACTTTGCGCTGCGGCCATGTGAACACAATATCCTGTGCTGTCCTGTTGACAGTTGACAGTTTACAGTTTGCCCGCCTGGCTGCACTTTAAGGCGCCACTCCGAGCGGCGGCTAAGTGCTGTGATTCAACTTGAAACGCAATTTGTGCAGCTCGCAACTCGGCTCGGCCCTGGGTCTTGGAGTTTAGTAGAAGTCAGCACAAATAATTGCTGCTGAAAGCATTCGCCGGAGCCTGGGCAAAGTGGCGCAGCGATGACTCAAAAGATGTGGCAAACGGCTGAAAATGGTTCAGTCCAGTTCGGTTGCGATTGCGAATCCAAATGCGAAACGCAAGTGCAAAATGCGAATGCCAATGCAATGAACTTGAAACGGAAACGGATATTGATAGTTGAAGACGAAATCATTAAAGTGCAATTGTGCGCCTGCCCCTGGATCTTTAGATCTTTCGCAACGGATGCGAAGGCGAACACAAAAAAAAAGAGCCAACTTTTTCGACTTCGATTTGGCAGCCAGTTCCGAAAATCGTAAATCGCAAATGCTTTACGGTTTTAAATCACTTTGTCGAGAGGCCACGGACCAAAATCGTAAAAACAAACAACGATAAATTATGAGAGAATCTAGCTTCCATAAAAATAACTATTCAAAAGAAAAGCATTAAAATTTACTCTATAAAAAAATAAATAAATAAATAACCTAGTTGGAAAAATTCTAAATTTAAAATGTAATTTATAAAAATTCCACTTCAACAACTAACAAATTTGTTTATCTGTGAGATTTTCACATATATGTTATCAGATTTACGGTTTTTAACTTTATTTTATGATTTCATCAGAAGAGTTTTAATTTGAGCAAAGTTATGCAAGAAATTATTGAAAATTTACTAAAAATCAAATATTAATTTGTATTATTTTATTCTTTAAATGCATCTAAATTTAATTTCTAATCAAGTGTTATTTTTGTTTACTACAAAATTTTTTCAGGATTATTTATTTTGGAACTCTCCGCAAAAACACTAAATAAAATTTTAATTTATTGGGTAAGTGGTAATTATCGTTATTATTCATTAACTATATATACACTATAAAACTTTTAATTACTTTTGGTTTGGTGCATAAAAATTCATTAATATTTTAAAAGCACTTCTCTATAAAATGTTTTAAATTTTAAATTATTTAACAAGTTTGTGTGAACTGGGTACAAAATATACTTTCACTATAAACTGAACAGAATAACAAATATTTGTCAAAAAAAAACGCAATTTTAATGGGAAAAAAATATTTTAAAATTTTGTGATATTCAAAATAAGAGCGAACATGTCAAACGCAAAGCACATAGCAAACATATTTATGCACAAACACACACACACACATATATATACAAAAGGTGTGCATATGTATTTTAAGAGCTTGTCACAAAGTGTGCGAACATAAACAGAAACCAAACAGAAACTCGGCAAACATCTTCACTGTCTGGGCAGGTGAAAAGCCTGCACCTGAGTTAAACTTGTTTATATATGGGTGCGTGTGTGTGTGTGTGTGTGTGTGTCTGTGTAAATGAATGCGAGTGTGTCAACAACATTCTGTCTGGCAAGCAGCACTCAAGTGGCTAAAAGTGTCTGCTGTGTGTATGTGTATGTATCTGTGTTTTGTGCATTTGCGTTCTCTCGCATACAAGCATAAAAAAATTATATAAATATATATATACATATGCTTAAGATATAGAGATTTTTTTTTATATATTTTTCACCTGCAGTCAATTGAGATTTGTCTTTAAGGTTAACTTTTGTGCCTCATTTCACTTACCTCGCATATCGATTGGCTGATGTTGCGCAGATTTAGCCGAAAAATGCGATCCCTGCAAGAAAGATAATGCAAAAATATATATTACAATTTGTTGTTCTTGCAATGCTTGTTAAGATCTGACACTTGGGCTAATCCCGCGCTCGTGCCCTGACATGCGATAAGTTAATGCTGTGCTGCAAAACGCAATCAGCACAAGGGCGTGACATTATGCCATATCGCAAACACACACACGCAGACACACACACACACACACGCAGACAGCCGACTTTGCCTGCTGTCAAGCAATTGAAATTGTCTATTTGCCCCACTGTGCGTGTGTGTGTGTGTGTGTGTGTGCGTGGTTTTTTGAAAAATGGTTGCATTGCGCACGGCTGAAGCGTAGCATATTTTTTTGGCTGTGCCGCACCTGTTCGTCACCGGGACACCGGTACGTTTATTGGACTGCCTGGGACTGTGATTGATTGATTGACGGATTGATATATTGATGTCGCAATATTGCGTCTGCGGACCATGCCGGGCCACCGCAGTTTCCCGGACCGAACTTTAAGCGGCAACAGCATTTTCAGTGGCAGCACCACTTTCCGGCTACTCGAAAGTTTTTGGAACAGGCTCAACTGAAAAGGGGAAAGCGTCGACGCCGAAACTCGGCGCTAAAGTGTGTTTTATGTAGTTGCCGGCAGAGTTTTAGGCGCTGCCAGTGGGGCCCCCTCAACCCCAACAACAACAACTCGCAACCATTAATCTTCATTTCCAGGAGCAGGCAGGAGCAGGAGCAGTCACTGATGATGCTGCGTTGGAAAAATGGCGCTCGAGTCAAGTGGTAATTTTGGTTACTTTGTTTGGCTGGTTTTAGGGGGCGGCGGCGGCGGCGGCGGCGGTGGCTCCCGAGACCACAACTGTTAAAATGCGGCCATGTTCAACTTGCGGCAGACAAATGAGCAGACGACGACGGACATTGTCAAATTGAGCTGGAGAGCTACCGACCTGACCCGACCCGACCCGACCCGACTCGACCCAACCCGACCCGACTCGACCCTCTCAGTTCAAGTTCCTTACCCATTCCCAGTACCGTCGAACCGCACGTCAAGCATTAATTCATAATTATGTATGCCGACAGTGTTGCCAACAACTCTCGGCAGTTGGACGCAGGGCGTCCAAAAATGAAATATGCAGCTCTAAATGCGTTGAGGCTTTCGAGTAGCTCCACACAGCCCCCGGCCGGAAGTTCACACAGTCACAGACCGGAAGTTTGTAATTATCGCGCTGCGCCGAGCCGCACACAGATGCACAATTTGTGAGGGATATCAAATGCTCGCTGAACCGCAACCAAAACCAACCCAAAACTGAACTTGGTCTGCACAGTTGGCCAGTTTGGACTTTTGGCTTCTCTAAAATGCATTTTTGCTGTTTACTTTCTACTTACATGGCGCCAACATAAAGCGCGTTGTTCCGCTCATCCATGTAAAAGGTTTTGTAGTGCAGCGGGCCGCAGCTGAAGTCCTTGACATGCTCTGCAAAAGTTCAACAGATAATTGTCATATGAGTATATAACGTATACGCCTCGTAGTTACTTATTCTATATATATATAAACAAAGAAAAGAAAAGAAAAGGCTCAACATGTTTAAAGGTCAGCCTGGACCCAGTTAATTAAAGTTGATGCATCTATTAATGAAACTGTCAGCGGCAGCTTGTGTCAGGCGAACAAAAAACTAATTAAACTATTATAATTTAGCCGAGAAAGTTAATTTATAGGGCGCAGCATCAAGACAAAGCATATAGAAACAAGAACAATACACACACACACACGTGAGTGTGCGTGTGCGTGTTGTAAACAAACAGCAAAGCGGGTCCTTGCAGATTTGACAGCCACTGCGGCCAGAATGTCACGTACTCAGAAACGTCACGTGCGCCGCGTCGCGTCCTCGAAATATGTATGTGTGTATGTGTGTAGGTAACGGCACTGTCAATGCCATTAACGAAAGATTGAGGCATTTAGCTAAAATTTTTACGACATTAAGTTGTCAACTAATTTGGCGCAATTAGTACGGAACAGAGCTGGGGGGTAAAGAGTGAACAACTTTTTATTCTCATTTCAGTCTCGTATTTTTTTTTTTTGTTTTGGCTGTGGCAAATCCTTTGATGGCAGCGCTAAGAGTCAATTTGTGTTTTGTGTTTCCTTCAACTCGCTGTTCGATGTCAACACACAAAATAAAAGGCCAACTAATGAGGCCTTTTCGCTGAGAGCCCCAAACTTGGCAACAAGAACAGCAATAATAGCAAAAAACAGGCCCATTAAAATGAGCAAAGCCTGCGACATTGAGTTTGCCACTGATTTGCATAATAATAGATACGTAATGAATAATAAGTAAGCATCTATGTAAATAGTATTCTGGCCAGGCTCACTTGCAGCGCGGCTAACTGACTAGCTGACCCTTATGCAAATTAGTCATTGTTGACCATGTCGTTGGCCATGGCTTTAACCTTAAGCGCGCTATTTTAATGTTTTCTAATTTCATTTTTCATTTTATTAACTTCAGCTCAGTTAGATTCCATTGTTTGTTACTATTATGTATCAAATTAAATTAAGATTTAAATGTCACGAATATGATTTTATTTTTACATAATGTTGACTTTCCAATTAAAATTTTTCTTTTCGGTTTTTTTTCCTTTTGTTGTTTTCTATATTTGATTTAACGTAATTCCTTTTTCTTGAAATGGCTTTCAAGCAAATGCTTCATGTTGTGAAACTAAATTCTGGGTAAACAACTCTTCGCAAATTCTTCTTCTTCCACAAATAATCTCACAGAAAAAATAAATGCCCTTGTAGTGGTGCTATCTTGGCGGAGCCCGGCATTGCAAAAAAGACTCAGCTTCCGTCCGGTCGTTACTATAAACCGAAAGTCATCAAAGCGGACTTTCGCAAAGTCTTTGATCCCAAATACAACAAAGTGAGTAGCATCCAAACTGGACTATCTAAAACTGGGCAGTTATCGTGATGGATTTACCGCTTCGCAGGGAATGGGCTATACGCACAGGGAGCGCCAGAAGCTGAATGTGATTGGCCTCTATCCCTGCGCATATCGCACCGAAGATGAGCAGCTGCATGCGGTCAAATCTGGTTTTCTGGCGCAAAAAACAAATATCTCCCGCTATCTCTATCTGAGAAACCTGCGTGGCCGCCAGGAGCGTCTGTATTATCGGTTCCTCGTCGAGAATATCGACACCGTGATGCCGATTGTATACACGCCGACGGTGGGTTCCGTTTGTCAGGCGTTCAGCTCGATCTATTTCAGCACGCTGGGTCTGTACGTCACCAAGTACGACAAGGGCAACATGGTGAACGTGCTCAGCAATTGGCCGGTGAAGGATGTGCGTGCCGTTTGCGTAACGGACGGCGAACGGATACTCGGCCTGGGCGATCTCGGCGCCAATGGCATGGGCATCTCGGTGGGCAAGCTGGACCTGTACACGGCGCTGGGCAATATACCGCCGCAATATCTGGTGCCGATGGTCCTCGATGTTGGCACCAACAACAAGCAGTTGCTGTGCGATCCCATGTACATTGGCGTCCGCGAGGAGCGCTGCCGGGGCAAAGAGTACGATGCGCTCGTTGATGAGTTCATGAGAGCAGTGGTTGAGTGCTGGGGCTACCAAACGCTGATTCACTTTGAGGACTTTGCCACGCCCAATGCGTTTAGGTTGATCAAAAAATACCAGCAGAAATACTGTTATTTCAATGATGACATTCAGGGCACGGCGTCCACCGGTCTGGCCGGCTTCCTCACCGTCGAGCACATCACGAAGAAGAAGCTCGAGGAGCACGTTGTCCTGTTTGTTGGCGCCGGCAGCGCAGCGCTCGGCATTTGTAAGCTAATGGTCAGGGAGTTGATCAACCGGAAGATAGAAAAACAGGACGCTGCAAAGAATATTTACTTCATCGATGTCGACGGCCTCGTGACCAAAGATAGAAAGAAATTCTCCGTAGAAGACATTGTGCCTTATGCCAAGGACATGCCAGCAACTAAAGATCTGCAGAAAATCGTAGACGAGGTTAAGCCCTCGATTTTGTTGGGAGCCACTGGGCAGGGTGGTCTCTTTACAGAAAATATATTGCGTAGCATGGCCAAAAGTCACAAAAATCCGGCAATTTTCGCGTGCTCGAATCCGACACCCAAAGCCGAGTGCACCGCCGAGCAGGCGTACAATTTTACGGAAGTAAGCATAGAGCAGGATAGAGCATAAAACTATCCGTATTAACGTATTATTTATCCTGATCAGGGCCGTGCATTATTCGCCTCGGGCTCCCCGTTCCCCCCGGTTGTTGTTAACGGCAAACGGCTGACGCCGACGCAGGCGAACAACGCGTTCGCTTTTCCCGGCGTCGCACTTGGCGTATTATGCAGCAGGCCCCGCATAATACCGGACGAGGTGTTCATTGTCGCGGCCCGTGCGATCGCCGACTATGCTCTCATGGACAATCCGAATACGAAAAACCTCTATCCGCTCGTAAAGGAGGCGGCCAATGTCAACTTTCACGTGGGCGTCTCCGTGGCACAATACCTAATTGACGAGGGCTTCGCCAATGTGTATCCGCTGCCGGAAGACGTATGCGAATTTGTTAAGAAATATCAGTATTATACGACGCTGAACGCAGCCCTGCCGCACACCTGGGACTACCCAGAAATGGTCCATTTACCACTGCCCAAGGGCAAGGATATGAAGAAACGCGACAAAAAATAAGAGAGAAACTAATTGACTCACAGATATGTTGTTATATCATGCAATCATTTTACTATTAATAAAACTATTTCTACACTAAAAAACACCAATCACACAAAAAGAAGAAGAGCTAAAGAGAACGGGAAAGAATGAATGAGAGAGTGAGTAAGAGAGCCAATGAGATAGCAAAAGTTAAGAAAATCAGAAAAATTCATGATTAATATATAAAAAATAAAACAATTTTACACATACAATTATGAAATGACACTCACATTCATGAGAATCGCATAGAGGAGTCCAGGAGCGAAATATCGTAAAAATGCCTATCGATCAAAAGGCTATCAAATTGTTGTTATCTGTTACCTGTTATCTACTAAATAAGTTCTTAGAAGCTCAAGGAACAAGGCAGGACATAAATGATTCATCTATTTGTCAATTGTCCTGGACTTACTAACTGATATGCCAATTATTTCCTTGGCCCATCGTTAACCTTTTCTCAAGCTGGACAACAACTGAAGTTTTAAATTGACCCAGTTGAGGTCGCGAGTATGAATAAATGAAAAGGCAACTAGTTGCGTTCGGGCCAAGATTTCGAGTCGTCAGTTCGCCAAGTCTTTTGTGATAGTTAAAAGGCGCTGTTGCCAGTCAGCTGGATGGGGCAAGGACAATAGCAGGACTTAAAATAGTCGATGGCATCAGAATGCGCCACATGGAGGCAACACTGGCAACAAAAGCGACCCAAATAGCGACAGGAAAATGTTGAGAATTTTAACGTCATTATTGTCTGTCAGTGCGACATTGACATATGTATGCACACGTATATGTGTGTGTGTGTGTGTGTGTGTGTGTGCGTTGCTGCTTTGCATATAAAATAAGACGAAATGTGTGCTCACCAAAAATGTCAATCAATTTTTTAAACGTCCTGCGTACATATATTTGTTTTGCAAAGTTCCCCACTCACTCGCTCTCTCGCTCTCTCACTATCTATCTCGCTTCTTCGCACTGCCTGCCAGGACATGTATGCATTAAAAAGCAATTGGTGTTAAAGGAGCAGTCACGTTGTCTGCCTGTCTATCAGCCTGGCATGCCTGGCTGCAGCGCCCGCCGGCGGACCCTACTCCGGCACCAACTGGTGTGAAAAGGACTCACTCACACAGACACACACACACACAGACACACATTCAATATACAAAGAAGGAACCACCAGCTCGATACGCTGGCGAAAAAGCAAAAAAAAAATGTAAAATCATTTTCTTCAACTGACAGCTGTCAAAATATTTGCTCTCTGTCAACGTGCGCTGCTTTTGTTGCTGCTGTTGTTGTTGTTGCTGCGTCTTCGATTTTTCATCCATCTGTGGAAAGTGTCCCTGCAAATTTTATTTTAATATTCATTACTTCACACTATAATGCTGAAGGTTATCATTGACCGAACTCGGCAGCTCTGTTTCGGGTTTCGTTTTTTGGTTTTCTCATTTTACATTTTTCGCTTGACCTTTTTTTTCTTTTTGTTGTTGTTGTTGTACATCGGGTGTGCTTAAGCTCCAACATTTGTCGCAGTGAGACAAATGCAAATCTCATGTCCTCAGATCCTACAAGTGGTGGCAGCTGGTTCCGCTCGGTTCAGTTGCCATGGCTTATAGAATTTAATTGCCTATAAAAAGTGTGCGGCTTGTTGCTGAACTGAGTCGTAAATTTTGAGTGCGCCCCCCCCTGCACCCTTGCTTCAATAGCTGCTGCTGCTGCCATCGATTTTGCGGTGCACGATAAAAGCTTAAATCTAAATGCCGCTATCAGAGGTTAAGCGCTGTTAGCCACGCTCGCAGATTATTTAGTGCGTCAGCATATAAATTTCATGGCTAATAAAACATGAGACTTGCCCATCGAGGGTCGAGTGCCCTGTTGGCCTCTTAACACACACACACACAGCTCGGCGAATGCGTTTCAATCAGCGAAACAAGACAAGCTGCAGTCGAATCAAACACAAGTCAGAAGTGCATTAAAAGCGACTCCTCTCAGGTTTACTTCAGCTGTTCTTATTGCTGCGCATCAAAGTGATTGCCTTTCTATGCATATACGAAAAACACTTGAAGAAAAGCATGGGACTAAACTCAAGTGTAAACAGTATAAAATTGGTAATAAAAAAAACACATTTTGTTTAAACAAAGTAAATGTTTATTTTAGAAAACAAATTTAAATGACAAAGAAATAAACTTGTTGATTTCATTAGTTTTTAAAATTCGAGCATAAATAAGATCGAAATTTTTCAATAAAACACATAAAGATGTGAGAATTTCTTAGGTTAATTTACCTAAGCCAAAAAAGTTCTCTTAAGAAGAGTTTCTCGCTCCATTTAAACATTTTCTTCGATATTTTTTTTTGCGAGTGCACTGACGCATCTCGAAAGCATAAATTGAAGTATCTGCGAACTAGGTCGGCAATTTATTATGCAAATGCATTTGCAGCAGAGTGCACTTTGTGTTGTTGCAAACAAAACAAATGCTGCAGTAAAATGTGTAGGATGTGCTGCTGCTAAGCGATGCATTGATTAATTTTACTCTTAACGCAAGTCGTTGCCAAAAGCAGCGGCAAATGGGTCAACCGTGGGCAAAGCCGAGGCCAAAGGCCAAAGTGAACTTGACTGTGTACAGTCGATAAGTAGCCTCAATAAACACAAAAGCCTACTCGGCTACTGATGCTTTGCCAGAGTCTGGGGCCGTGCCCCGGCCGGGGACATGCTACTTCATCTTTTTTAAGATTTTCATTTATCTGCCGGCAAACGTTGGCCACAAAGATAAAGCACACAGCGCAGCTCAAGTGGAGCGGAGGCAGGCCAACAAGCAAAATACAAAAAAAAAAGAAAGAAGAAAAACACAAAAAAAAAAATAAGAAAATAATGCCGCACTTAAATCCATTTAAGCGAATTTTTCAAGCATTAAATTTGCGTTTACGTTACGTATACTTAACTTCCAACGGCAACGAGCCCCCCTCAACAACAACAGCAACAGCAGCAGGCAGCAGGCAGGTAAAAATTGCCAGCGAGCTAAGAAAAATTCTTGGCTATTTTTCTTTTCTTTACCTTTCTGCTGTTCGTCGCACTGAATACGTATTTGCATCATTTGTTTCAGCAGGCAGGCTCGGTGGCGCCTCCAATGCACTTGGCCTGCTGCAAATCGCTTTTTGGGCTAGCTTGAGCATGTGTGTGTGTGTGTGTGTGTGTGTATTCAGATTTGTGTGAGTATTTGCCACCATTCACTTAACCAATGGCCAAAACGCACTCATGCGTTTCTCACTGTTTTGCCTGGTTGTACTTTGTGGCCATGTAAATGACTTGCTGCCAGCCCAGCCCAGCCCAGCCGCCGCCCCCCTTTCTTATTTTTTTCTTCGTTTTGTGGAAAGTGGAAAATATTCTTATCTGCGTTTTGCATGCCGCACATTCGCATTCATTCGCTCTGCTTTGGTTTTTCCAGACGAACTGAGTCAGCACTTAATTTTTATTTGATTTTACTTCACTTTCTGCCAGGCCAGCTTCGCTGCCTTACGCTCTGTCTGTCTGTCTCGTCCGTCCGTCCGTCCGTCCGTGGAGTGCGTCATTTTTTATGGCGTTAATTTTACAATGATTGGGCTCCAACTTGCAGCACAAAATGGCCGCCAAATTTACAAACAACTCGGCTGCGTCGCAAACTTAATGGCTTAGAAAGGACAACAGTGACAGAAGTAGAAGAAGAAGCAGAAGCGTGTGGCAAAGTCAACTTTATTAAGGACAAAGGACAACAAGAACCAATTACTCCATGAAAACAGCCAACTAAATCAGTTCACATGAAGACAGCCAACAGCAGGTGTTGACACATTTCACCTTGACTTGGTCAACTCCCGCTGGCTGACAACTCACTGAGTCCTGACTGACTCCTATTTTTTTTTTGCAGTGTCTCTGTGTGTTTGTGTTTTTCATTTCATTTTCTCAGCTGCCACTGCAAATTACACACACACTAACACAAAATAGTTGTTGCCTCCAAATAAATTTGAGGCAAAGCTTTAACCCAGGCTCATTTTGCACAAGGTTTTATAGCACTATCGAGACATGCTTAAAATATTTCCGACTTGATTTCTTTTTTTTTATCTATTTTAAGTTAAGTCTCACGGGAAAAAAGCTGGTTCGCTCACATTCCGATAGAATTTGTGTCTGAATCTTTTCCAATTTGCTGTGCACCAATTTTTTATTTAGAATTAAATTAATAGCATTTAAATTAAAATAACATAGAAACAATGAATCAAATTTTAAAAAATTCTATTATAACCGGGTTTGTATTGGCTAAAAATTAGGTATTAGTAGATATATCTTTGATATATATATCTTTGAATTTTAGTTGACTTTTTCATATTGCCGGCAGTTTCTTTGAACAAAAAGTTAAATAAAAATAATCTTAACAAATAAATTATTAAAAAAAATACAATGAGCAATTTTTCAGCTTTTATTATTAAACAAATCTTTTTTTCTAATCAAACTAAATAATTGAGAGCTTTTTGTGGGTAATTAAATATTTCGTTTATATTGGCAAATGCAAGTTTTAAATAGATAAAATTAGTTTCCAAACTTAATACAAAGCTTTATTTAGTCGCTTGTCTTTGGCTTGATCTGTGAATGTGTGTGTGTGTGTGTTTGTGTGTTAAATTGAAGGTGCATTAGCTGGCATCTGGCTTTAAGTTTGCCTTTGGTGGCCATGCATCAGGCTTATCTGGCCCGGCAGCAGAAACTGTCGCACAAATCTCTGGACCATTTACCAAAGTGCAAAGCAGTGGCAAAGCGGGGGGACGGGGGGGTTTGTAGAAATGTAGAAATGTGTGTTCGATTTTTAACAGCTTCCAGTTGAGCGCGCTCGGGCCATATGCAAAGATGTAAAGTGTGCGGCAACTGCCTGTTGGCTTAAATTTAGCTTTGCCATTGGCAAGTTTGTTCAGCTCTTTGTTCGAGCACATCAACTTTGCCGCAATATATATATATATATATATACTGAAATATATATATATATATATATGTTTAACGCTGGGTACAAATAGCTGGCTGGCACTGTAAAAATCCAGCCAGGTAAACAAGACGGCCAACAGTGACGTGTAGAAGTAAGCACCTGGCATTTGTGTTGAGCACGTTCGTACCTTATGTGGGATTTAGTTTTAGACTTCATTTTACTGCGCTGTGCTTTTGGTTTCATTTTGCTGCTGCTGCTGCTGCTCCTTCTTTATGCCATTTTATGATGGCCGCAAAACCGTACCGTAAAAAGCAGCGCAAAGAGAAAGATAGAGAAAGAGGGAGAGAGAGAGAGAGAGTTGGGGAGCAAAATAAAGCCATAGCAGAAGCAGTACTTGAGCCCGCACACAAACATATGTACATTAAGATATAGTTCATACTATAATGCACAACAGCAGAAGCAGCTAGACAATGCTGTAATCTAAAAACACAAACGTGCAATTGTGTTGCTGTAAATGTGTGACCATGTATATGTGTATGTGTCTGTGTGTGTGTGCACTCGACACGAAACAGCGTGGGAATATATTACAAGTTGGCTGCCGCCATTAGCAGAAGTATGTCAGTGGCCTGCGGCCGGAGTCAATGGCAGCGGCGACAACTTAAAGCAAACTAAATATTTAAACTGGCAGCAATGAAAACAAGGCCAATTAGGCACGAGACACGGCTCGAATGCTTCATCATAGTCAAAGCCATAAAAATCAGTTGATTAACTCACACAAATCGAGCCCAGAGAGAGAGGAGAACGTGCGCAGCTTTAAGTTCAATTGCAGTTGGCCAAACAAAAACAGCAAACTGCATAATTCAGCAGAAAATTTTTATGTCTTCATCTTGCAGCAGCTCGAGGCGAGTGTGTGTGCATGTGTGTGTGTGCATGTGTGTGTGTGTGCAACTGCTAAAGGAAACATTAGCAAGTCTAGACACCTACGTCATGCGTCATGGCAGCCCAAAAACGTGAGCAGGAAGAGCGCTGATGTAAAAAGAAAGCCAAAAATTGAGACGTCAGGCAGACAAGGACGTGGTCCGACAGCCAGACAGCCAGACAGACAGACAGTCGAAGAGGGCCACGGCCACGAGTCTCAAAGCCAAAGGCAGCAATGGCAATGCCAAATGGCAAATGCATTGCGCCCGATTCGGAGACGATCGGACGGAGGGACGGACGTAACTGGCTGACTGAGTGAGTGCTCGCCTGCTGGCGCTTGAACCTTTGGCTTGTTTAATATGCTGAAAAATACGCGTCCCGACTTCCTGGATTCTTGTGCTGCGCTTTTTGCGCGCCCGCATTCCCACTGCAGGATGCTTTCGGCTGCTGTTGCCTGGTTTGGGGCTTTAGTTCTGGGCTGCTGCGCTTTGACACATGTAAGTAAAATGTTGGCTTAGACATGCATGCAAGCATGAGTTGTCATCTTCCGTGTAGCGGTGGCATGTGGCATGTCCCGGGTCCTGTGTGCTCGCTGCAAATTTCTTGCAATAAGGGTTTTTTAAATTATGACACGCTGCACAATTTATGCAAAATTCAACGTCAAACGTTCGCTGCGAACCATTTTTAATTACATCGCGTAATTGGAATTCAATATCAAACCGCGCCGGGGTCACCAAGCGCGCATTTGCCAAGCGAAATTAAAATGCAAAATTAAAATTGCCATAGTTGTGGCCCATCCACTGTTGGCGTTCGCATCGCGAAATTCATGAAAATTCTAGCATGATAACAATTTTCCAATTACCGATTTTACATATTTCAAAACGCGAGCATAAATATTTATAGCGGAAATTTATGAAAACTAAACGTGTGCAAAGATACGACGCGTCGTTCTCGTACCGAAAACAAAGAGAGTAAGTTTGTGAGTCAGTTTAAATATATATATATATATGTATATATACCTGCATAAACTATATAGAATGCATGCATTTACACTGCAAGAAACTATGCTGAAAAAAGATAAAGTTTATAAAGTAGGTGAGTTGATATATCCATATCGATATATATCTCGAAGATATTTTTGGATTTATAATTTGTTTTTTTTTTAAAGGTAAAAAGATGGAAAGAATAACTTTAAAATCTTTAAGCGAATATGAAATATATTTATTTCTTTATATTTTCGCTTCTTATTATTATTATAAATTTGTTTTTTTTAGAGCGAAATTCGAATTTTTTATAGTTTGATTTTCGATACTTTTTGTTACCAAAAATATTCAGTTGAGATTGGCATTTGCAGAGTAAAAGGCTATTATATAGGAACTTATATTATATTATATCTGATATTATATGATCAAAAACATATTGTAAACATATAATTAAGATTTTTATTATATTATTATTTCATTTCAATATGTTCTCATTTTAGTTTATTAAAAATGTCCTTTAACACATTTTTGTTCAGTGCAGGTAAATTTGCGTATATGTACCATTTGTGGTGTGGCTAGATTTTGCAGTTCTTTCAGCTCTGGCTAAAACAAATACAAAGTAACACCCGATGGCACTGTGTTCACACACACACACACACACACACACACACACAGACACCGACACCGGGAACGTGTGGGACGCTGCAAGGGGATTCGCCTCTTGCATATTTTTAGGTGATTTGAATTTTTAAGAGCGTAGTAAATTTTTTTATATCCCTGGGGTTATGTGTCACTGCAGCGCTCTCTTTCGACCTCTCTCTCTCTCTCGCTCCTCATCATCAAGTGGGGCAAGTGTGCTGGCGCAGCGGCTCTGATTGCGCTAGCTGCGTGTTTAGCCGTAAACTATGCAATGCTGACGCTTGCTTAGCTGGCAAATGGCGTTGCAACGGTTTACATTACAACACTTTCACTCGTCAGCCACCCACCCACTCCCATCACCAACACTCTATCTGTGTGTGTGTGTGTGTGCTGCATAGCTGGCGTTTTCCCAGCTGGCGACTGTATGAAAACTTGTGACATTGACATAAAGCTGGCCCCGTTGCATGGCATACTTTCAGGCTTGCCGCCGTTTGTTGCAAGCACATGAAGAGTGAGCTGTAGACTCGTTTGCTGTCTATTTTACGCCTACGCGAAATGGCATTTTAATTGTTGCAGCGACCCTCGCACTTTACGCTGATTTCCCAAAAGCACACACACACACACACACACAGTTAGCTGCAGACCGGCGCAATTGCCAGCAATTTGTTTTGCGGCACTAAACAAGTCGCCGTCGCACCTTTGGATGCGTTACAAGCGCTAATTAATCTTCGCCAACAGCCAGGTGATATGAAGTGCACGCCCAGAGCCAACTAACCCAGCACCCAACCCCCCACCCGACAGCAGACAGCCGGCTGCGTGGCCTCGCGTATTGTGGCAGCTTATTTCCGTCATTAATTAAATTACGCAAAAATGTTCAAAAGCACATAAATCAGTCGGCGTCATTCGGGACTCCGAGCTGCCACTAAAAACTGTTGGCCTCGGCCAAGCTGTTTGCTTTTTTTAGTGCCCTTGCGGGACACGACTATAAATATTTATGCTGCGCCACTCCACTGGCGAAGTTCTAACCAAGTTGCGGCCCCCGCCCCCCTGATTACCGCCCCCAGATAAACTCATTTAAATGTTAATGCAGCGGCAAAAGTTGCCTTTTCAACTCGCATCGCATGCATTTTATTTGCCATCGAGTCAATGAACATCAGTCGGGGTGGCTAACTACACTACAAATACTATATATGATGGTGTATATAGCATATATCTAAGCCAGAACTTTGGCCCGTCTTGGACCAACATGTTACACAGTTTAATAACTGCAACAACAATATTTAACCCCTGAGCGGTCTCTGTTCGATGTGGTGCGGTCTGCATGTTAATTAAGTGGAAAAATGTTTGTGCTGGTTTTTTTTCGTTTTTTTTTTTTTATTTTGGGGGTGTTGCATGTTGTGCGAAGGGTGGTTGCTAGACGACCCAATGTTGCTACACATTTCATGTTTGTAGCATAATGAAATATACTAAATAATTGAATCAAGCGCAATTCAAAGTTTTATGAAATCATAATTATATATACACAGATGTCGACATAAGTAATCGAGAATATCAACGCAAGCGTTGCCAACAACTTGAAAAAGTCTTCAAATTGTTTAAAGCCAAAAAAGCAATTTGCCTTCGAAATTGTTTTCAAATACTTTTAAACACTTTGTTGCGCCGAAAAATACACTTTAATAAAAATGGGGGAGAAATTGGTCTCATTTAAAGCTAGATTTTAAACTTAGGATACAAAATTGAATTTGTTTATAAAGCTCAGATCAGCTTTAGCTTTAATATATAATACATATATTTTTAAAAAATATATAAATTTTTATTTTTGTATATATATTATGTAAAATAA
>SCDT01000863.1:25933-38433 GCA_004143765.1 Drosophila melanica
AAATATAATTCATAATAAATTATAAGATTATGTATTATATATTTCTCTGTAATAATTACAATTTAAGTTGTGTGTTGCCTACTTGAATAAGCCATTTTCCAGGCCATTGGCCTGCCAACTCCAACAACTTGATATTATTTGTTTATAACACATTTGCGCATCATAATAACCCACATTTCGTAGCGCAGGGAAAGGCATTTCGTGAGTGAGCTGACAGCCATTAACCTGTTAATGTTGCAATTATGCGGCAGAAATAATGTTCCTACTTGTTTTCTTTTTCCCTTGTTTTTTTTTTTGCATTCGGAAGTGATGGGAGTACCAAGGCGGCAGTAAGAGCCATAAATACGGCGCATTATTAAAGTTGGCAACACTGAAACAACACTATATTATGTTGGCCAGAGGGGGGGGCGGGGTAGTAACAGTGCAACCTGGCTACAAAGTAACTCAACTGAAAGAGGTAAGACATTGTCTGTCTCACTCTTGCTCAATGTGAGTGTGGCAAACAAGCTGGCAACAACATAAACACAACGAGCACAAAGTCTGGCAGCACCGACAATTTTAATTACCCACATTGTAGCTGCGTTTCTTGAATGTAAATAGAGCTACAAGTTCACATAAAAGGATAACACAAAACTCCATATCTGTGTAGGTGTGTGTGTGTGTGTGTGTGTTTGTCTGAGTTACACAACTATAACAACTAGTCCCTTCCTAATTAGCGCAAATGCCTGCTGGCAGCAGAAGAGAGATTTAAGAGCTTTAGACACCACTCTAAGTTGTCACACTAGCCAACAAACTTGAAGGACTCCTCTTTTGGCTATAAAATAAAAAAAAAACTGTCCCTTACTGTAATTGCATTTGGTTTCCCCCCTTATTGTTTTTTTGTTTTCGGTGCGGTCAGCCGTGTCGAGGATTGCATGATGTCTGATTTATTTCATCAAAATCATAAAAACGTAGACAAAAAAAATACAAAAAAAAAACAGAGAAATAATCATAATAAAAGAGAACACGAATAAAAGGTGTGCCGCCAAATGATTTTCTGCAGGCGCCTTATTTATAATAATATTAGGGCTTCCCATATAAAGGATGTGTGTGCTCCTTGTGCTCCATGCAGCCATAAATCATGTGGCTTGTTTGCTCGGTAAGCGTAAAACTTGTCGGGACATTATCAAGGGGGGAGAGGAGTGGTTGGGGACCTTTTCTCTTTTGCTATTTTCTTCGTTTACTCATTAGATTTGGCCGTTTTCGTCGTTTTGTCACCTTCATAATACCCACAAAGCAGAGCACATAATAATATGCTTATTTCAAGATACACCTTTTGTGTCAACTGCAGAGAGCTCCCTCTCTCTACCTCTCTCTGTCTCTGTCTCTCTCATTTGCGCTCTCTATTCTGATATCAGTTTACGAAGTAAATAGAGTATACTGGGATGCGTCCGTCTGTCGGCTAGGGACGTGAAAGTTGGAATATATAAGATGGTATATTATATATTCGCTTTAGATTAATTGCTCAGATATTATGAAATATATATAATCGATTTAATTTATAGATTTTTTCAATGTAAAGACAGTATATTTACAATTTTGAAGATAGATTAATTAATGCTTATTTTTTTTATTTTTTGCTGTAAATTTTCGATTTATCTCTTTTTGAATAAGCTCATTAAAAAACCGAAACGAAAAAATCGAATCGAGTACTACTGTGCTGTAGTATTCCGTAGTCGGTTACACCCGACTGCAGCGGGTTCCTTCTGTCCCTTTGCGCTGTCAGCAATTCTGTGGCTGGGCAGAACCAACAGCAGCAGCGACAGCAACAACAATCGGAACAACAACAGCAACAACAATCGCCGCTGGCGCTTTCGTGCCAGGCGGCGTTGATTGGCAGCAGGTCGCGTGAGGTGGATGGCTTGGTGGCTGGGTGGCTGGGTGGTTGGTTGGTTGGGTTGGTGCTGTCCTGTTATTTTCTTAATTTTCAACACGTTTGCTTCTTTTCGACTTGATTATCCTTTTGGTGCTTGGGCGCCGGGCAAACGGAAACTGAAGTGGCACAAGACGCGCCGGCAAACGAATTGCCACACAAAGGCGTATCTATTTCGTGACAAAAGGCAACTTTACTGTGCGTATATGGACACATGTGTGTATGTGTGTGTGCGTGTGTGTGTGTGTGTGCGAGAGACTGGGCTGCGGCTTTGTTACCTACTTTTCGAGCTGCCTATATATGTATTTACACCTGAAAGTATGCTAACGTCTTGCAGCACGCACGCTACGCGTTGCGCCTTTCGGCTGTTCCCTCTTTATCCTCCTCCGCCCGCAACCCGCTCACGGCTTACAGCTCGCCTCGTATGCGCATAACTTTGCACCTCGACCAAATATCTGCCGACAAGTAGCCGCTAGGGATGAGCAATGTACATAAATGTTGCCGATACCAGTATATATATATCTAGGCATGAGTACTTATTAGCTCTATAAAAGGTTAGAATAAGAAAGTTCTCATTTTACTAACATATTTATATTTAACATTATTATTTTTTTAAACAATTTAATTCAAGTTTTTCACTAAATTCAATAAAATTTCTTAAAATGTTATTTAAAAAATTGTTAAAAATTACTCCGTGCATCTCCTTAAACTCATTTACGATAAATGTTTACTAAACATGCCAAATTCTGGCTACAAATCTATCTTTAAAATTTTTATTTTTTATTAATTTTTTTTAAACTAATTTCTGATTTTATTATTCCTTTCCTGCTGTACATCAACATTAGCATATTTCCCCTTTTTTTTTGCTTCACAAAACCCTTCTTGACCAGTGCACATACATGTAACAGACACTGTTGTTCAAAATCAGAACATTTGCCATCTCTAATAACCAATCGTGAGATTTACTAGTGTGTGTGTGTGTTTCGGGACAGAGGCAACCCGAGACGCAGCCATGTGAGCCATGTGCGTGCTGTCGCCTTGCGACAGAAGTTATTCGACCGGCAACCGACGTCCCCCTGCCACGCCCATGCAGCTCAATGGCAACTTTAAGATTCACAACATTTATGTGGTTAGCTTAAAGTTGCTTGGCAGAAGAAGAAGCAGCAACAGCAGCAGCTTCCTTGGCCGCGTCGCACGCTCAGCCAATTTAGTTTCAACGACGCGTGGCCTAAATTGTTTTAAATTACAAGGCGGCCATTAAAGTGAGGCCGTTAATCCTGCGGGCAGGCGCACATAACTATGCAGGAACACACACACACACACACATACACATACACACACACAAATACATAGGTACATATGTACACGCCGTCAGGTATTTCCGGCAGCTCATTTCCGTTTCACCTCAATTGGGTAAACGTAAAACAAAAAAAAGAATAAAAATAAAACATATAAAACTAGGGAAAAGCCAAAGCTGCAAAACCAAGCAAAAATAAATATGGAAAGACGAGCGAAAAAATAACACAAAGGGTGCCCGAGACGAAAGCCCACATGCAATGCCATAACTAGACGCAGCAGGTTTTACTGGCTGCCTTTAAGAAGGGTGCATAAATTAAGGGCTAAGCCAAAGCGACGCGACGCGACGAGTTGCAGTTGACCGTAGACAGAACAGGAACACAGATACAGCTGGCTTTGTGGCAATGTTGAAGCCAGCCGGGCAGACAGACAGTTAACCAATGTCGCCGACGGCGCCGTCTTGCGGCACAAAATTTAAAGGGCTTTCTAGAGACGGCACTTGTGCAACACCTCAGCACTTATTTATGGTAAAGAATTTAAATTTGCAAGCACATTGCATACTTGCAGGCGTCAGCATATTGGGCGAGGGTTGCACACCCCTCAAATTAGCGCGCTTCCCTTTGGGCTTTATGTGTTTACCTTTTATGATTGCTAGCCGGCTGTTGTTTTGCGGCAAAGCAATACTATATTTTAGACTTTATTTTGGCAACACCCCCTCGCTGCTCAGTTGCGGCATAAGTGTGGCAAATTGCGCACTCACACACACACACACACACACACATGCTTACAGTAACAACAAAACATAGCAAAAGGAAATTTGGCCGAAATTGCGCGGTAATTGCAGCCGCTAAATTTCACTTTTGTTTCGCACACCGCACTCACCGACCTGCACCATATGTGTGTGTGTGTGTGTGTGTGGTTGGCAATTGCCGTGGCTATGGCTACAGCCATGCCGCAGCCCAGCAGAAATTGAGCAGTAACAAAAAAGAGAATTATGCGGCAACAGAGCGTGTCGGAGGCGACCCTCTGCCTCTGCCTCTGCTTCTTCTTTCCCCAGCACCGCATGGCCGGCAGTTTTCATTTTTAAATTGGCGGTTTTATGTGCAATTGTGTTTGTGTGTTCTGTGTGTGTACTTCAGCATGACTAACACCCACACACACACACACGCACACGCTCGAATCGCCCCCTCGCTTGGTCTGTGCGCATTAGCAAATTTTTATAGCATACTTCTGAGCGCAATTGCAATTTAATGCGCCCAACCACATGTTCCACATGCGGCTTTTATGCTCCACGCATAATTTAAGCATCACCCAGCCGCATGCAAAACACTTGCCGTGATTTCTATTTTCATATTTGCCACACACGCACACACAATATTTTTTGTGTGTATATTTTAAACGACTGCCACGTTAGACACGTGTCTCTGTGTTGTTGTTTTACTTGACATTTGGTGTGTCTGATATGTCATGTTGCTGGCATTTTATTGCAGTTATTGCTGTCTTCATTTGTGGGCCATTTCAGGTTTGAGTCGCTTTCGATACCCTGTAACTATATCATGTTATTGAATAGAAATAGCTTTTTTCATCTTTTTTAATAAGGAATTTAAATCTTTATCAGAAATATATTAAAAATACTTGTTCTTACAGCACATAGATGTGTACAGAGCATCTTCAAGTTGGGCACTCTCGTTTACTTGGCTGCTGACGTGTTGAAACGCCCTTGAGCTGTGCTTGTTTATCATAAACTTTAGCGTTACGTTGTCACATAAATTATACCATAAATGGAGTGCATAATTCCGGCATTGATTTCGCTTGTTCGCGTGTCAATTTTTTGCATATTCCGTGCCGATGTAGCCGCAACGCTGCGTATACGTGATATACACTATGAAACAGAAGCAAAGAATTCTTGGCAGCTCAATAAGCAATGCCAGCTTGCCACACATGCAACAGAGATATGAACAAGTCCATGGCCATAATTTTGCCTTTTTGCATTTATGCCACCTTATTTATAGTGTGTGTGTGTGTGTGTGTGCTAGTACTGTGGCGTGGATCGGATCCTTTGTTTCACGTTTATTATTTATAATAAATGACTGCACATACCAAGCTGCCGCAGTCGGCACCACACGGCTAACCGCCCCGCCCCGCCCCACACCGTCCACCTATCATTCATTATTTAATAATATTATTGAGCGTGCCGGGCTTTGTCTGCTGAGCTGCTATTGTTGTTACCCTGGCTGGGGTTGGGTTGACAGGGTTGACAACTGCACTCAAAGAAAATTGTTTCGACTTCGTATTGTTTTCTTCGTTTTTAAATTGTTGATAAATATTCCTTTACTTGTTTTTGAAGTTAAGAAAGTTCTACTTTTGATAAGGTGGGTTATTTCTCTGAGTGTATACATTCATTGCTATCTCTTTGAAAACGGGTCAATCGATTTTGTTCGCTGCTTTCTGGCCCGATCCTTTTTTGTAGGCGTTTCGTTGTGTGAACAATTTTCAAAGGCACACACGCACACACCACACACACACACACACACACACACACACACATAATCAAGTTCTTGAATAGGCAAGCAATAATTAGAAATTGGTTGTTTGTTTAGCCACAGGCATATTGTACGTATTTGTACATATATATATTTTCCTGGAGTTTGTCTGATTGCTTTGTTAGCGGCTGCCATTGTGACTCGCTTAAATGATGTGTTAATAGAGTGGCCCACAAACACACAAACACACACACACATACTTTATTGGAGTTGTTCATATTGCATATTTCTGAAGGCGTTTCTTTTAGAGGCGGCTCGACCATTTAGCAGTTCATTTCTATGCATGGCAACACACAGAGCGGAGCCCCTTTGACCCCGGCTGCACTTAATGCAATTATTCTATGGCCAAATTCCACGACTGACAATAAACCAATTTAACTTTTGCAATATGCTTGGCATTATCCACTGTCCAACCACCCATTCTGTTGCTCAAAATAGTTTGACAGAAATTCGTGGCGAGGGTTGCTCGGCTTTTATGATAGCCGTAAGTATTTATTTATGCGACTGAACTTTTGACCAGCACCACCCGAAACGAAGAAGAGGAGAAGGAGGAACTTGGTGACTTTTCAACCACCCCGGATTAGTGGAGTGCTACTTGGGTCAATTGCTAGCGTGTTTTATGCTATTATTGTGTGTGTGTGTGTGTGTGTGGAGCAGTGTGGAGCAGTTGTTGCCATAACTCGAATAACTGCTCGCAACTGCTCGAATTGCCTTTTGCCATGATATGTGCGGCCAGTTGTTTAATATTAACAGATAATTGAATTAAGTGTAAATAAGTGGCAGCGAGATATATGTGTGTGTGTGTGTGTGTATCTGATAGCCATTGATAATAGCTAATATTTGTTATTTATGCTTAACGCTCTTATCGGGCATCTTTAAAGCTTTAACTTGCCACTCGATAAACTGTTCAATATGGCCAACGTTTAATTAAAAACACACACACAACATTCTTGACAATTTCGTTGTCATTGTTTTTTTTGCTGTTGCTGTCGCACGCTGATAGCTGTTTCCTGGCCCTAGCCGCAACGGCCATGTACTGTTAATTAAATCAAGCGACATGTGTTTAAAATAAATTAAATAAATTCGCATTACATTGCATTACATTAATTTTAATAGCTGCGCGCCCTGCTCAAGTCCAATACACAATTATAAATAAAGAATTCCAATAAGTTGAACGCCGGCAAATATCTGCTTAAATTATGGCTGACAGCCCATTAGCCACAATTCGCAAAAGAAAAAAAAACAACAACGATCAGTGCAGCATATTAAATACCCAATAATGATCAATCGTACTCTGGTTGAATGATATAACTCTGTTTGAAATATCATAAAAACAAAGCTTACTATAAGCAATAGTTTAAATTTACAAGAAAAACATGCATTTATGCACTCGAAAATTTACAAAATAAAAAATTAAATTTGCGCGTGCCATAATTAAAGCTTTAATTCAGTTTAATTGTTTTTCATAAACTTAATTGAGTCGTATATTTAGTATTTATATAAACAATTATTTGTTATAATTATATTCAATTACATTTAGGGTTGGGCAAGGGTCGTGCTCGTGCCTAAAAATCCCATTTGAATTTTTTGCATTTTTTGCATTATTTAGTATTTTTAGTATTTTTTAGTATTTTAATATATTTTTAAATATATATTTTTTCAAAATTTGTATTGGTNTCATTTAGGGTTGGGCAAGGGTCGTGCTCGTGCCTAAAAATCCCATTTGAATTTTTTGCATTTTTTGCATTATTTAGTATTTTTAGTATTTTTTAGTATTTTAATATATTTATAAATATATATTTTTTCAAAATTTGTATTGGGTCGTTAAAATAATCTAGGTTCTAATATAATAATGAATTGAAAAAAACTAGTGCAAACCATTTTACGTATTTGTAATGAGTACTGCAAATAAGCAAATAATACCAAATTAACCAACAAAAAAAAATTTGCAAAAAATACACAACTTTGTCTAATAAAATTTAGTGGCGAAGACAGTTTTGGTTTAATTAATTTGTAGACATTAACTGGAGCTGCCTTCAAATGAGAAGCGACAAGCCTGAGACGACTGCTGATTGTGTGTGTGTGTGTATACTTGTGTGTTGCCGTTTTGTTAGTAGGTGTCAATACATGTACACTCCAGCGCACACACACACACACACACACGCACGCATAAACAGAACAAGTGGAAACGAGAATGTTTTACTTGCCGCTGTGGTGCACCAAAATGTATGCCACATGTGATGCTAAGCAGTAAATTCAAGTAGTGTGTGTGTACGTGTGTGTGAGTGTGTGTGTGTGCGCGTGTATGAAGATATATTACATTTTGCGGCCAGCACTTGAGTGTGTGTGTATCAGACATGTATTTGTACTTGCGGCTTTCGACTGTTTGGCCAAATGTTACGCATAAGCTGAATTATGGCACTTGCCACTCGACGACGACGAGTGCAAAAGCGGCTGCAGCTGCGGATGCCTAATGAAGTTCGTTTAGCGCAGAGCAACTGCAGCACTGAATACCCTACCCAAAAATTGGGTCAACTGTGCTGTGTAAATTATGGCTTAACCGAATTTCGACGCAGGCGACGCTAACAAGCTGCCAAGAAGGAGCCGAGCAAAAGCGCTGAGAATTTGCCAATTGGGTTTGAGTTGGGTGTTGGGGATTTTGGTTTAAGGTTGGGTTCGAGCCGTGTTATTTTGTATTTTTTATTTGGCACAAATCTCATAAAATGAGCAACAGGCCGCCCCCACAGGCGGTTCCGTTCGGCGTTTGCCGTCAATGTATTGATTTTGTGCGGCTCGTGTGACAATTTGTCGGCTTTTGTTAAATTCACGTCGTCTGCTTTAAGGCGCGCAGCCTCGTAAATTGCGTATACGCCGCAGCGCACAATCAATGTGATGTGTGTGTGCGTGTATGTGTGTGTGTGCACATCAACAAATACCTGACTCAAGATTATTTGTCGCTGTCGTTGTTGCTGTTGCTGTTGTTGATTTTGATGTGGGTTGTGTGTGTGTTTGTGTGTGTTTGTGTGTATCTTGTAAGCATTTTTCTGTGGCTTTGCCCTTGCCATGAAATTGTTTGTATCAATTCATTTGCGTAAATTTGCTGATGGATTTATGGAATGCAGGCAAAAGATTTTCCTTTTTTCCTTCATTTCTTTGGCTTTGTCTACCCGCTTGCACCTGCAAAATTGTTGCTTAATTGCCGGCTGGTGGCTAATTTACCCAGCAGCCAATCGCGAGGGCTGCCCACATGCTTACTCACCTGGCGGCTGGCGCCAAACTTTGCCGGCAAAAGTTTTTTGGGGGCTGCTTTTGTAAAGTGGGCAGCGCTAAATGCCCCAAATTCTTTAAGTTTACAAGCAAAACATTTGTGCGCAGTTTTCATTTTTCGTGTTTTTTGTTGTTGTTGTTGTTGTTTTTACCTTCTTAGTGTGTTCTTCGGCTTGTTGTGCTTTATTTCTTTGGGGCTTGCGTGCGTGCACGAAATGAGGGCCGCGCGTTGTTGTTGGCCCAAAGTGTAGCAAGTTTTTTGTGTATTTTTACACCCTTTTTTTTTGTTTTTTGGGGCAGCGTATTCTTTTTAGCTGCTGTTTCTATTTACGCAACAGCCGCAGCTTTGGTCTGGCATTTGGTTTTCCGGCTGGCCGTGGCCGTAGCCGTAGCTATTGCCGGCGGGTAGCCGTTGTTGGTCAGGGTGCGGCGGGGGGTGGGGCGTCTCGCTAATATTCGCCATTAAACTTTTGCTTGTTTTTCTTTAATTAACAACGCAAACATCTGATATGCTACTTTTTACTTTGCTTTTGCCTTTCGCCTTTTGTTTTTGTTGTTGTTGCTGTTATTTTTGGACTCTCTTTTTTTTCCTTTTCCTTTTTGTTTTGTTGCTTACTTTTGGCCAATGCATACCTTTATTAAGTTTCGCTTCATTTTTTTTTTTGGTTTTTGCGGGTCTCGAGCAACTTTGGTGCTTAAAATTTGTACCAGGGAAAAGGGTTAACGCCCGCCTCCGTTGCCCCCTCTCTGTTTGCATAACGGTCCGCACCGACCACACGCCGCGCCCGCAAACCAACTGAGAACAGTTGCGCTTTGTCTTTGATTTGATTGCATTAATTGTTTAAATTGCTGCGGTTTTCTCGGTTTCGTCGATGGCGCTTTAAGAATCGCCAACTGTTAATGTCCATTAACATATTTGTCTTCACTATCGAATCGATGTGAGTTATTCAGAAAATGTAATAATTAAATAAAGTGTAACATTTAATTAAATAATTGTGCGTTTATTATTGCCATAATTGTTGTTTGTTGTTATTGTAAAAAAAAAAGAATTTGTTTGACAATTTTTATAAATATATTTTTGATGCATTTTTACATAAAATTCCATTTTTAAACTATTAAAAAAATATTAAATAGCATAAAAATGCAATGTTTATTTTCTTTTGTATTGAATCCAATTAGTGTGACAATTGTTGTTCATACAACAATGAATCAAGTTAAAATTGTGGGGCAAAAAAAAGGAAATTGTTCTCAAATATGAATACCACACATTAGTTTATAATTTTAATTAAATTCCCCCGTTATTGCTCAGGTGCTGTGGCACCAACAACAGCGCAACTTTGGCAACGCAACTTTGGCAGGCGACTGTCATAATTCAACAAATAATTCCGCATGAGTGTTAACATAAAAATTAAAACTTTTGCGCACAACTTTTTATTTACTGCTGCACAAATGAACTAAGCGGAACAGTTGCAGTTGCTGTCTTTCAGCTGGCAAGCAAACTTTTGCAGCGCACTGTAAGCGCATGTGTGGAAGGGGGGCGAGTAAATTAAAGCGGATTACTTAATGCGTGCTGCATTTTTGATGCGCTTGTGTGCAATTTTCATGTTTGATTTAGCCAAATGACTTTTAATTATTCAACAAACCCAAAATGTGGGCCACACACGTGAATGCAGCGCGAAAAGGCGCTTACGACCAACAAATATCGGCCAACAGCAACAGCAAATCTCGGATCGGAGCTGGCATAAGCTCACTTTAAGTCCATAAAAACACCACTTGAAAACTAATTAAACACTAATAGCAAACAACAAAAAGCTGCGCAAAGGCAGCTCAAGTGGCGGAAATGCCAGCCGGCCAGCAATTCAGCTCAGCCTGCAATTAAACCAAACAAAACACAACAAAAAAAAATATATGTGTGTGTATAGAAGAAAATAAAAGGAAAAAGAAAAGCTGCGCAAAACTTTTTAATTTCGCTCGAGCCGAGAGGGCTGCTGGGCGCGAATGAGTCTATAAGTTGAGTTCGAGTCGATTCCGCTGGAACGTCTTTCGAAGGAAATAAAACAATGGCCAAACAAAAGCAAACGAATGCCAAATGGCCAAATGCGAAAGGATAACACAGACGGCGGAAGTGAAACGAAAATGGCAAATCAATGGAAACAGCGACGCTGACTGCGACGCTGACTGCGACAGCGACTGCAGACGTGGGCGGTAACAAAAGCAAATCCGCTTAAAGTGAAAATTATTCCTTAGTCCCAAAAAAATAAAATAGAAGGGAATCTCGCATGTGTACAAAAATGGCTAAGCGGCTGTCTTGGCCATTCGCGGCTGTTTCAGCCGTAAGCTGTTGACTTATTTACCAAGCTTCGATTTGCCTTGGCCGCCGCCTATTGTTGTGCCAAGATTTGTATGCACGGCTTAGCTGCTCAACAATTTTTTGAAGGCGTTTCCCATTTAGTTTAGCCAGATTGCGTGAAACAGATAAGACGAATGTGCCTTGGCCAAGTCCATGAATTAACGGGTCTATTAGTCTATGGATTAAGTTACACATTTTTTTTTCTTTGCTAGCTGCACTTACTTAAAACACACAAAATAACAAAATGAAATATGCAAACATAAAAAAAAAAAAAAAATATAAGATACAGAACTTACCTTTGTGATGCCGCAAGTGATGGCCAACAGCTGCGGCGCCCGTGCAACAAGGTGGCTCGTAATATAAATTCCAAGTGTTCTCATAATCCGCCCGAGCATAATCCACATAAATTATTTGCGCGCCGAGCGCAAGCAGCCAAGCGCTGAGCAGGCTCTGTCGCAACTTGGCCATGCTGCTGGTCCTGGGCGATGGCTTTAACTAAGACAGACACGAACACACACACTTAAACACGCACACGCGTGAGATCTGATGGCAAAGCGGGTTTTTCTTCTTTTTTTTTTTGGTGACAATTCAAAAGCAATGCCAACAAAAATGATGCAAAATCGACGAGCGCGTTTTAAGCACGGCGGTTACCATTGAGCCAGGGAAGAATACTTTTGTACTGATCGCAGCTTTCGTTCGACTGTTTCTCACATGTTCGCCGCGATAGACACGAAACTTGAGTGTTGGCTGGCGACTGTCGATGCGAATGTGTGTGGGCGCACGGCACGAGCTGCAAATACGAACTGAGTGGCCACAGCACGAGTAACTGTGTTAAATAAACACACACAGAATACGAAGGAGGCGACGACACGAACGACTGAAACAGCTCGGCTTCACTCTTCGGCAACTCCAACAGACACCTGTGCTGTAACGAAACAGAGAGAAAGAGAGCGAGCGTGTGATTAAATGAGTGCGCATGCGCTTGAAGCGAGAGAGCGTATTTCGAACAAAAAAATATCCCTGTATATTTTCCCAGTGTTGTTTATGTTTACGCGCCTCGCCAAGTGTATTGAACTCATTTAGAGAATGCAGCAGGCAGCAGGCAGCGGGCAGCGTGCACCGCTATGCAATA
>SCDT01000863.1:43433-56468 GCA_004143765.1 Drosophila melanica
ATATTTAAATGACATTTTTCCAAACGTGCAAGCAACGCGCCCTTTAATTAAGGTGACATTGTCTCGGCGACGACCCCTAAAAGTATGCTTCAACATCAATCAATCAATTATTTATTGGCTACCAACTCAACTCAACTAATAATTTAAGTCGTCTTCAACAGCTCAAAACACGCACAAATGTCATTTTCAACAATAAATTAGACTCGACTAAAAATTACGGCAAATATGCACTCAGAAAAAAACATTTGTTTTGGTATTTCAAAAACAAATATAGTATTTGAATAAATTAAAACTATATTTGAATTATTCCAATTTTCGATGAACTTTGTTTGTGGAAGCATAAAGTTTCTCGTATGAGTCTTTTATTAAGAAATTTTCGAATTATATAAAACGTTTTCGACTTAAGAATTTTAATTGTTTGAAATATTATGTTGACAATATTCCATCTTGATCAAATATCTATTCGGATTCAAAGACATATTCAATTTTATTCCAAGAATTTAACTTCCATATTTGAAAACACAAAATTTTTATTTAAATTTTGAGTCTTTTCTTGAGAAATTTTCGGATTATGAAACATGATTCCGATAAAAAATTTTATATCTATTACGATTCAAAACATTATTTTTTTCTCTAACTGTATTAATATATATTATGGCTTATGGAAGCCCTAATTTTATTTGTAGAATTTATATTTAAGAGTTTTATTTAGCAATTTTTAGCTTATAAATTTTCGACATCATTTTTATTTGTTGAGAAATTTCCATTTTCATCGAATATCTATTGATATTCAAGCATTCGATTTTTCTCTAAGTGTATTAATATATATTGTGGCTACTTGAATTGCAACGCGCATAAAATTTATTGCCGCTGTGCGAGCCTCGATAAACAAGCAGGCAGCAATAAGAACAGGACACAAGGACAGCGGACACAGTTTGAGTGCAGTGCTGCCCTTTACTGATATGCGAATGCAGGGTATGTAAATTCACGTTAACAAACGTTCTGCACTGTGCACAATCGGCTAGCGATTGCGTGCCGAAGGGCGGCTGCTATTTGCTGTTTGCTGATGTTTGCAGAAAGTCAACGACAAGTCACCCCGCACCGCCCCGCCCCACCCCGCGATTCAGTGCCTGCTCGGGCGTGTGCCACTGATAAGGGTCGCCCCGTGCCCCGCCCGGGCGACTGCCCAGTGCAATGCTGCATGGGATTTACTCTAGTTTATTTGTTAATGGTTTATTTATTAATTCCTGCGGATTATCACGTCAGACAAGGCATCACAACAACAACAACAGCAACAATGAAAATGAAAACGAGAACGAGATACAGCACAAACGGGCAATGAACGCCGGACAGGAGACAGGAGACAGGGAACCCGGGAACCCGGGAACAGAGTTCAGGGTAAACGGAAACGAGCAGCGACCGCACACGGAAACGCATATGCCGGGCATTAGGGGTGGGTGGGTGCATTGCCGGCTGCGATAACGGTTATCGTTCAACTGAAATTTGCTGCTAATAGCCAATGCAACATGGTCTAATCTTTAAGCCCAGACAGCAGCCACAGAGCCTGTGGCCAAAGTTTGAGCAAATTGAAATTTTGTGTTCGCATTGAAATCATGCATTAATAATGCTAAAACACTAAATAGTTTAGGCCACACGAGTTTCTCTGTATGTGCGTGTGTGTGTGTGAACAATTGTGTTAGAACTCATGCAAAGTGCCAGGAACATGAGTACACAATTTCCTAAATCCTCAGCCAAGTCATGGAACGTGAGTAAAACCGCCCGGAAATTTGAAATTTTGTGCAAGTTGAAGAACTCCTTTTTGCCTGCTCGAGAAAAGCTGCTGCTGCTGCTGCTGCGGCTGCTGCTGCTGCTGTTTGGAGTGCGTTTGACAGCACGCATGCCGTTGTCAATGTCTGCAGCGAGTGGTGTTCGGGCGTGTGTGAACTTCCGCACATGCCCACACAGAAAGGACTCGAAGCAGTCGAAGCAGTCGCAGCGATCACACCAAAAATCTTTCAAATATATAAGCAATTAGTAAATAAATTTTCTACGAAAATTGCCTCTGGGTTAAAGTTAGAGAGGCTTGGCAACTCTGGCATTCATGGACATCAACCCGACACTTTCGTTGTTTGAAAACCTTTTAAAGTATTCAATAACATTGAAATTCAAACCCGGTCTGCTGCCTGCTGCCGGTTGCCCCCGCGGTTTACGCTCGTCGAGCTGATGGACATGCCTTCAAATTGAATTTCTCACGCTTTAGTAGCTTGCCTCAATACATATACATACNATGTCAGCACTTCGTTTTATTATCAACGCGTTTTATTTTTATTTGCGCGCCATTCAGCAGCGTTTTATGTTCATTATTTACTTTTATTTTGCTCCTCCACATGCATACATATATATATATACATATATATATATATATATGTGTGTGTATATATATACATATTATATAGAAAGATCAACGGCGTTGACAACTGATGATAATTTCTAATTTACAGTACAACTTTTTGCAAAAGCTGGCATGACGAATACTCGTCGAATAACTGTTGTTGATGAATGTCAAAAACGCTTTCCCCATTTCCCATTTCGATGTCCTTTGAAGTGGATGACCCGCGTCAAGTTACTTATTTAACTCGCACCTCCATCAACAGAATCAAATTTCATTTAGTTATCTTAAAAGCTCCTTTTTTTTGTATATTTATTCGATTTATTGGATATAAATAGATTTATTTTAAAATAGTGCTTTAATTCATATAAAATTTGCTTTTCTCTGTTAAAAAAATAAATGCAAAAACTTTGACTTTTTGACGCATTTTCATGTGATTGCAAAAGAAAGATTATAGAAAATCGGATTTGTAGTCAAACTGAAGGAAATATAATGTAATGATTTGTCACAAAAATTTAACAATCGGACAAACTGACAGCAACACAATTATTTCAATATAGCATTTTAACTTCGTGATCGACTATCACAAAAAGTTCATTTTATTATGACTCACAAAACGATAAAAAATAAAATGCTATTCATTTAAAAGCTATCGCAAATATTCATTGATATCGCATTTTTATCACTTTATTCTGCTCTGCGAAAATATATTTTTGTGAGAGGTAAAAATTGTATTGATGCGAATAAAAGTCGCTATTTTCCTAAACTGTCTCGCTTGAAGAGATTAAAAAAGCGATTCCATTGCATTCAAAACTGTTTTAATATTGCAACCAGAGAAAACCCCAAATGCGTTGCTATGAAATATATTCAAGTACACTTTGGAAATAATATTAATTGAATAATCGCATTGAATTTTAATTAACGACTTTAACCACCCTCGCGGCGACATCAAAGGCGGCACCAAATTGAAATAGCTCAGGTTTACTGAAAATACCGCTAAATAAAGCCACTTAGCCTTATGTGCTGTCATTTTTACCACCACTTCGGGTTGTCCCCGTTGTCGCGTTGTCAAATGAAATTGAATGTCAAATTTTATATATATTTTCATATGAATTTGACATTGAAATTTGCATATGCCATCAATGCAAACATTTTGTTTTTGCTGTTGTTTTTGCCGAATGTGTGTGCAAAATTTCGCACACGTACAAGCAGCGAGGGTGGGTTGATATGTTTGCTGTGCTACTGACAATTGGCAACTGATTGAGGGTGGAGAGGACATGGGGCGTAGCGGGTGGTGGGTGGTGCCTTTGAAGTGTGCCAGCACGGCGCTTAGCTGCTGATAATCCTTTTTAAATAAATTTGTTGGCACAAATCGTTATGCCGCCCGGGGGCTGTGGCACGCACCTTTTTGCAACCCCAGAGAGGTGCGTTCGGTGTGCTGAATACACCCGCCCGAGGCTCTTTTTTTTTTTGCTCTCTGTTTGCCAAGCATGTTAATACACAGGAAATTAAACACTTATGCGGAAGTCATTGAAAAGTATTGCGCACAACAACTCCCACACGGAACACACACATGAAGCACAATTTCAAAGTGTCTGTGCATTCAATTATGCGCAGAGACAACAGCCAAACAATCTAAATGGTTAGAGAAAAGCAGAGTATACGACTAGGAGTTATCCTGTAAACTAAACCCCACTTTTTAGTCAGTATTAATCGGATGTGGAAATCGATGTAAAAAATAATTTAATTAAATTTTATTTTATATTTTGATTCAATCAATTGTTATTTATAGAGAGAGAATTGAGAATTCCAACACTTTAAGATCTGCTAATGAATTTTGTTAACAGGCTTACATTGAAATAAGACCCTTTAGGCCATATTTACTACTAGGTATTCACAGTATTCACAGTGGTATGAATACAATGAATACACATAGTCACAGTCATGTTCGTACAGTCGATTATTATATGGATGTAAAGTTGTTGAGGACGATGATGATAATATTGTTGAAGTTGACGCAACCCACACACACACGCACAGCAGATCTTTAATTGTATGTGTGTGTGCCCCGCATTAGCACAGTTAAATGAGTGCAGGCAGTCAACCGGCCAGCCAGCCAGACGTAATCCCGAATAAAAACGCACTAACCGAAACAAAAACCCACAGTCCGTGGAGAAATTCATTTAGTTTGCACTAACACGCTGTCAACAAAGGACACGGAGGACAACGGTGCCAAAGGGGGGGTGGGGCAAAGGAGCAATGGGAATACAGGGCTACGGCGACGGCTGCTTTTTGGAGGTGGGCGCTTTCCCAGCGAACTTAAGCGATTTTGCATTTCATTACGTTTTTGCTTGACGCAGACGGGTTTTCCTCTATATATATATGTACTTGGTTATGTGTGTGTGTGTGTGTGTGTGGGTGTGTGTGTGTATTTTGGTGGCGGACCGACAAGGACGCAGGAACCGGCGACGACTTTTGGGGCTCCCGTTGCGTTCAGCTTGAAGATAAACAAAATACATAATCCAAGGGCGTACACAATAATGGCGAAAGGGGTTAAAGGGTTCGCCACCCAACTGCCAGACAGATGAATTTTGTTGCTGTTGTTGCTGTTGTTGCTGTTGTTGTTGTCTTCAGTTTTGTTGTTGGTTTGTAGCATAAACGGCTTGAGGTACTTAAATACTTTGAAAGCGCATTGTAGCGCAAAATGAGGCGCAATCGGCAGAGATTGACCCCATCGGATTGCGTGTTCTGTTATGAGATAATTGCTTAAAGAAACCGAAAAGCAACAACAACAGCAACAACAACAACACAACAACCAAAAACAAACATTTTTGGGGGCGTTTGATGATTGACACGCTGCCAAACAAACTTAATGAAAAGCATAAATATTTAAGTCCCCGTGAAAGCGCAGAGCTAATAAACGCATTTTAAAGGGTGGCCAAATCCATCGAAAGAAAAAAAACAAAAACCAACACAAAGTTTTTACACGAAATCAAAAGTTTAAAATTAGCAAAGCTTTCGAGGCAGCGGGCTATTTTATAAAAATAAAAACAGCGTATTTATAGGAAAGGTCTAAATACAATATAAGAAAATTTATTTTTAAAAAATCCTTTCGTAACCAGAAAACTTTTCGTTGCACAAAGTTTTAATAAATGTAATAAATAAAAAGATAATAAGGAATATAAAGGTGTAGTTAATTTTTGATGCGATTTTCCAAAGAGGGTTGCCTCTTGAAGTAGTGTTGCCACAATTCCACACAACTTGTACGTTAAATTGCAATGCGGATAAGTTTTCAATTTGGTAAATCAATAAAGCTGGGATTAGTTTTATAACAGCTACTCTAAAACCCTTTATCTATCTTTAGGTGTATCTATAGTCAGAGACAGACAGACGGACAAAAAGACACGGTAAAATCAACTGTTTTCTTCTGATTTAAAATATCCTTTTAACAATATATTATATATTAAAATCAGTCAAATAAACAAGTGAAAGTGTTTCGATCAGAAATTCTATATTAAATAGTGTCTGTGTTAATTGATTTACCAATTATGATTGCCGCTGTGAAAAACAAAATATAAATAATTATTATTTAATTTACTTAAATAAATAAAGCTTTAAATTATGGAGTAACTGTTTCCTGCTCAACCACATTTAATTTGCCTTAAAGCTGTTGGGTAAATTAAAGCTATAAACAAATTACTTTGCTTATTGCTAATTAAATCAATATCGAACTCAAAACTATATAGTATTTTATCTGAATAATGCACTTGATAACCGATTAAATGACACACTTTCATTTACGTTTTTCACACAAAAACTTTTAGTTTGTAATTTTGATTGGCAACGGAAAATGTGTTGTTGTTTAAATTCGAAAAGTTTTGGCTGTAAGTGGATTTGCCTATTTTAAATTGGTTACTAACGGAATTGATGCCAAACTGCGGAAATGGTCGTAACGATGAGCCTCTAACAAGCCTCGCATGGAACAAGCCTCTTAAATTGTGCACGCTCATTTGGCACAAAATGACAATATTACAGCGATTTACATTAGCTGCGCTTTAAAATCAGAGAACACAGACAAGGACACAGCGTTCCACAGAGCGGGGACATCGACTCGACATCGCTTAAATTGCACAACAGTATGAAGCAATAAACTTTTAGAGGAGCGCAACCAGGCAGCCAATAGTCGAACACACACACACAGAAAAACAGAGCGAGAAAGGCAAAATCAGTAATGCCAGTCAGCTTATGTAAGTGTGTGTGTGTTAGTGTGTGTGTGTGCGTAAAAGCGGGTTAAACGTGTGCGCTTCAAATGACCAAGCGACGTTTAGCAGCCGATAAAGTCATTCAATGTGGCAGCCACAGCCGCAGAACAGCACGTGAATGCCGTCGGTGCTCGGACTTGACTCTTTCTCGCTCTCTCGCTTAGGGCCAGGCAACGTGTGTGTGTGTGTGTGTGCTCATTTTACGCTTTTGTGATAAAGTAATCAGTTGATGTTATTTGCCAAAGGCGAAGATAAATCGATAGATTGGCTGCCAGCAACGTTGCCGTTGTCTTGTCACTGACCAGCCGCAAATAAAAGTGCGTCCACGAGCGCATTGAATTGGCCAAAACCGCACAAGGTTTATTGATTTTATCGAGCATACGCACCGTACGCCCATCAATTTTGATGACGTTGTCTGCAAATTGCAATTGAATTTTATTTGTGCAAAATATTTACAAATTCAATGTAAAACGCATATTTTATTTACCTGAATACAAAATGAATATATAAATCATCTACACACACACACACTCGCACGCACGCACAACAAATTTGATGTCAAACAAAAATCAAATACGAACCAAAAAACAAATAAACATTCGCATAGGCAGACAGAAAATTGTTAGACACGTAAATTGTCTAGACACCGCACAGTGCATGGCCAATAAAGCAAATGTGAAAATAGCCATATACAAAAATTAACAACGGCGACGACAACACGCTACGAAAAATAGTGCAAAAAAGGGGGCAAAAAAAGAAAACCCAACATAAGCCCAGCGACAGACATTGACAGACAGAACCGAAATAGAAACAAAGAGTAAAAAATGCGACTGTCTGAACTAAACCACTCGCAAACTGAATGAACTGACTCTCGATGCGGTACAAAGGGGAGAGGGGGAGCGGGGTCTGTTTTTGCCTACAATATATGAATGAAAATGCGGAAAATGCTAAGCAAATAACTGAAATGTGGCAGCAAAACCAAAGTGGACTCGGTTTCAGGTTATTTTGACCACAGTGGATATGCATGTGCGAATGTGTGTGAGTGTGTGTGTGTGTGTGTGCAGTTGAATAAAAGCGCAACAAAGCGCAATCATCATTATCGTTAAAAGAGGCGCTTACAAAACTAGACAAATTGCCACTTTAGAGGCCAGAGGCCAGAGCCAAATCCAGCGGAAGTTGGCGGCCTTACGGGCCAACGTCGCGTATGAGCAATATATAATGACCTCTGGGCAACAAAGCAACAGAAGCAACTCACACACACACACACACACACATTTACACAAGGATGTGCGCTTAAAACCAAAATGGCGCACATTAGAGACCGCAGAGTACGCACAAGAGTATGCCAGAAAAGTGTGCGATGCCAGCGAAACCAAAAGCTGTGCGAGTTGCCAACAACAACAGCAACAACAACAACTACAAAATACAACAAGCAACAAGCTACACAAAAATGCTCATAATCAACTGGGCTAGTGTTGGCTTTAACCAAAAAAAAAAAGAAATCAAGTAAAAGAAAGCAAAAATAATAAAATAACAAAGCAAGATTTCAGCATGGAAAGTCAGCAAGTTGGAGGACAGTTGGCACATAAAAAAGGCATAGGCCAGCACTTTTAGGCTTAATTATAGACACGCATAAACGCACACACACACACGCATATGGACACACGGACAGCCCAAATGAGCGATTATGTGTCGAGCTTAGCCAGCGAATTCCATTTTTTTTTTTTTTTTGTTTTGTAATTTGTCCATTTGCTGGTCAATTTGGAGGCTTCTAAACACTTGCGAAGAGCAATCATTAACAGCGTGTTTGTTGCTGGTTCTAGTTTTTGTTGCCTTTTTTTGTTGTTGCTTTTTCGTTGTTGTTTTTCCTTTTGTTTGGCTGGGCAGCTGCTCATGCAATGGCGACAGCAATTATTGTTACAATTAAAAAACCATTAAGCGTAATTTTGTTTTTGTTTTTTGGTGTTGGTAACACACACACAAAAAGAAATATTAAATAAAAATACAGGACACGGCATTTCCGGCAAACGCAATGAAAACATTAACTTGGCCAGAAATAGGAATCGATATGCTTGCCAGCTTTTTTTAGTTAAACTATTTTGGGTGCCATGAAACTGTTTATATATATTACATTTGATTAATTACCGTTCCAGCTAATAATGTTTGTTTTAATGCACTGCCATTCAATCTTACTGATTAAAGAAATCTATTATTGGTTTAATCGCTTTAATTAATTTTTGAAGCTTTAGTTTTATGCCAAAATTTTTTTAGCTTTTAAAACTAGCTGAATCTTTTGCAGTTTATTTTATTTGATTATAATGTTAATTATTAATAGTTTTTACGTTAAAATTTAATTATTTTTAGTTACAAATAGTTTTTCAGAAATAAACTAGCTTTCTATAGCTTTTTTGATCCAATTTACATTATGTTTCGCTAGCTCTAATCGGAATATAGTGTGTTCACTGTTATATCTCAATAAATATTTCTCGATTTTTTAACAGTCATAATTCACTATATTTTTAAATTTTGCACAACAAAATAAAAGATTTTCAATAAAGAAGAAAAAATTTTTTAGCTTCTGAATAAAATTTCATATTTTTAATGATCAATTCAATACTTTTTTATAAATCAAAAGAAAAAGGGTAGCCCCAGCAACAACAACATTGTTTATCGTGTTTTGTATTTTTAATTTATTATTCATTACACCGTTATAGTGACAGAATGCATTGTGTGTACGCACTTTTGTTGTGCTTGCAACAATTGAAATTGTTGATTCAGCTGCATCAAATATGCAGTAATAACAAAGTAATTGCTTCATTCGTTTAATGATCGGCAAATGTCTTTGTTGCCCCACTGGCCAATAATTGAATGTGAAGTTATTATTATAAGTGGCGTTCTTCGACAATTTACCGACTCCACTCGACTAACGAAAGAGTTTTTCTACAACTACTAAAAAAGGGGGTTTTATTATTATTTTTTTCTGTATTTTGTTTTAGGGTAGAAACCAGTTGCTTATTTATGCAAATAACTTTGTCCTATTATCGCGCAATTACTGCAATTTGACAAGAATTTTTCTGTTTTTTTTTTTTTTGAGTTTTGTTAAAAATTATTGGATTCGGCTTTTTTGTTGGCCATAACTGGCATGCAATGGCCAAAAGTGAAAAAAAAAAAAGCGAAACCTTTGATTGGCAGCTGTCGCACATGCAAAATGCGCGCCAAATTGCCCGCACCTGGAGCCTGATAAGCCCTCTGCAACAGCCTGATCCTGCTGCTCCTGTTCCTGTTCCCTTCTCCAACTGGGTGTCAAAGGCGCTTAAATGCTTTGAGCACGCCGCGATAGTTGCTTGTTGTTGCTATTTGCTTTTCTTGTTTTTTGCTTTGCCTTTTTATTTTGCATTTTTTGTTTCTGTTTTTCTGCTGCAGTTTTTGCCCGTTCAATGTTTTTGGGCTCTTTTGAGCTGTGCCGCTGCTGTCGCTGTTAGTGCCGCATATTTTCTTTTCATAATGACCAAAAACAGACGACGCAGTTTCGCAGCCTGAAATGCTTTTGAAGTTCTTTGTCGCAGTTGCAGCAGCCGCGAAATGGTGCGGGTCGCGGCAGCAGCAGCAGCAGCACTGGGGAGAGGGGCGGGCCAAGGGCAATGTTAAATGACCTCGGCATGCGATGCGCTGCCCGGTTTTTGTACATTTTTTTGTCTCGCTTGCATTTTGACCGTATTCTCGCTGCCTTCTGGTTATTGTTGTTGTTGTTGGGCCACGTTCCGGCATGCCCAGGTGCCGCCGCTGTTCGCTTGCAGATTCTGCAGTTTTTTTTTTTCTGTTCTTTTTTTTACACAAGTTTTTTGTGTGTTGGCCAAACAAAAGCATTTCGGCTTGTTGGCTGTGTTTTTGCCCGCTCTTGCGCGCCGCTAAGTGGCAATAACAATTTGAGTTTATGCATATACAATTTATGCTTTGCATTTCATTTCATTTGGCCCTCAACTCTATTCTAAGCAAGCTGAAACGCATGACGTGGTTTTTTTTGCACAATCTCACGCTCGCCCTTAGCTTGGCTAATTTTATGTTCTAATAGCAATTGGCATTAATGTGCAATTAGCCAGCGAATCAAGCCAACAAGGAGGCAAGGCAACCGCCAAGAGCTGTCAAACTGGTCAAGTCAAAGTCGCCCTCCGTCGACTTTCAGTTCATGAAATGGCAAACAAGACATAAAAAACGAGATGCAAACAGGTAGAAGCCGTGTATCGAGAGAATCGAGTACCGACCACTGAATTCTGAATGCTGAATACATATTACTGAGTACTGAATACTGAATGCCAAAGAACTGGCAATCTGAGAACAGAGAACTGACGCTGCAAGTTGCCAGCCAGTTGGCCAGTTAGCCAGTTGTTTGGTGCATATAAAAACAGCAAGGGACACTTGATGTTGCCCAACTCGATTTCAGGTTGTGGTACAATAAACACTTATACATATACACTTAAATAAATTTGTATATATATGTATTGTTTGTTTGTATATAGATGTATATTTATATATTCACCTTGGCTGCTTCGCTCAAATGCAATTCACAGTGTTTTAGCTCAGTTCACAATTTAATGTTCAGCTAATTTTTTTGGGCACTGCACAGACACAAAAATACACACAATTGTAATTTATTTTGTTGAATTATTCATGCACATTTTTGGCATTTTGGCCACAAATCTACTTCTGCATTTTGTTTTGGTCGCAGCTAATACGAGTTAATTCTGGTTTGGTTTATTTTATTTATTTTTTTTTTTGAAATCTGCAACAGCAGGCAGCACATGCAACTTGTACCGTTCAAAACGCGTTTGTAGCACAAACTGAAACTGTTTCTGGTTTGCGAACGTTGCCGTCGTCGTCGTTGCTGCTGCTTCGTCGTCGTCGTCATCGTCGTCGTCGTCGCTTTGCCAATTTGTTCGTTTGCAGCTTCGTGTTGGTTTCGTTCTCTCGCATTCGGCAGCGGGCAGAAAACCAGTTTTCTTTGAGTGGCTCCTTTCATGGTCGCAGCTGGCAACGCTGGCCGCGTTTTGGGCCATGTTACTGGGTACACTTGCCGGCATTTGGCTAACATTTGTTTACGTCGCAGCGCGCAGGCGTTAAAGCCAGCCAGCTGTTAACTGAAATTGGTCGCGCTGTTAAGCATTTTGTTGACTGCTGCACCTGCTGCTGCCATTTCATGTTGGCCAATCAAAAGCTGAGCATAAAACTTGGCTTTGTCTAAACAGCAGCCTCTTCAGCCACTAAAGTTTTCCCCCCTTCACATTCATTGCTCGACTCAATTAGCACAGTTCTCACATGTGTCTACACAGAGGCACTCTCAGTTTCACAGCCAAAAGCACATAAATCTGCCGCACAGCGCATAAATCCTTCCCCAAAAACCATCCACTGGCAGGCAAACCAGACCAATGTCCCTGGCAACGGAAGAGCGCGAGGAGCCAAGCAACTGGACGAAGCACAAAATTGGAAAACAAAAGGCGCACGCTGATGACCGCAACCAAGCGACCAAGTGACAAGCTGCAGCTCCAGCTCCAGTTTTTAATCACGAAACCCGAAAATTGATCATTTTTTACATTTATAATTCCAAAGAGTTGGATATATGTAACAATAACAAACAGCAAAAAAAAAAAGAACAAAAAAAACATTTCAAGAAAGATTTTGTAAAAAACTTTGTTCCTGGTAGAAATTTCTGTAAACATTTCCACAATAACAATTTATAAATATAGCACAGCTTTTAGTTAAACATAAGTAAAAACCGGGCAACAAACATTTTTAAGATTTTTTTTATAAGAAAATTTCCACTACTTCTCTGCTTGCATCTCTAAGCGCTAGTGGCAAAAGTAAAAGATCACACAAAAAGGGTTTTTTATCAAAAGTAACAATTATTGTTTTTTCGAGCTTTTTACAGCCTTTGTTCAATAATTATGTTCTTCATATTAAGAAAAGCCGTATATCTCATCTCATCAGTTAAAGTCGATAAAAGTGACCAGAAAATGCATTTTCTTCTATAAAGGTTTCACATTATTGAACTTGCTTCTAGATTTAAAAGCATATTTAAATTGAAAAACAATTAAGATTAATCTACTCAGGGGAGTAGGAGATACCCTAAACAGAGCTACGAGCTATTTCAACTTTTTTGTATATATAGATATACACAAAATCAGCAATCAAGAGTTATATATACTTTTTGAGGTCAGAGGTGTCTTCTTTCACCTGCAACATACACTTGCAGAAAACTATTACAACCTTTTAGCTATTTGCATTTTAAGAGTATTAGTTTAGTATTAGTATTAGTATTAGTATTAGTATTAGTATTAGTATTAGTATTAGTATTAGTATTAGTATTAGTATTAGTATTAGTATTAGTAT
>SCDT01000863.1:56595-71733 GCA_004143765.1 Drosophila melanica
TAGTATTAGTATTAGTATTAGTATTAGTATTAGTATTAGTATTAGTATTAGTATTAGTATTAGTATTAGTATTAGTATTAGTATTAGTTTCAAATTATTTTTAATATCAATCCGAGTATAAATTGTTTAATTATTTTTCTAAGTACTTTTCGAACACGCCAGATTGAAATATAAATTGAGCATATGATTGAGCAACTGATTTCTTGAAATCAATGTTGCTCGCTTCAATAATTAATTCAAATGGAACGAACAGGCAGCAAATGCGGAGCATTGAAATGTTTACGAGTACTTTCATGCATATTGAAGGGAGACGCTGCCTGATTAATTTGTGGCCAAGTCGAGTGATTGGCCATAAAAAGGAAATCATTAGGCATTAAGACATGTGCATAATTTATGCGCAAATTAATAATGGCACGTAGCCAATCATTTGAATGCCATTTAATTAATTTCGCCACAAACTCAGACACACACACACACACACACACACACACTGATATGTTTTAGACAGGTTCAATTACGTATGGCGCGTGTCTTGGCTGGCCGCCTGCTTGTTTCACCTGAAACGAAAACTGAAACTACGCATATTGCCGGGCAACTTAATGACAGGACATAAGCCACTGAGTGGTAGCCATGACGAAAATACTACTTCAACCAGTTACTCGCATTCATCAATGAAATCAAATAAATATCGCCTCAACTTGGCGCAGGTGGCTGTCTCAGCAGATTGAGCCGCAGTTGCTGGCCCGCCGAGATGCACACATATAAATAACCAATGATGCGGCATTTATCTGACTCCCAGTTACTAGAGCCCCACAATCAGTCTCAGCTTACGAGCCGGAGCGGAGCTAAACGGGCCATTGAAACTGAAGACGTCCATTGTTGGCTTGGCTTGGCTTGGCTTGGCTTCGCCTGTCCTGTTCTGGGCTAAAAGGGATAAACGTTTAGCATGGCCTGCACGATTTTTATATATGTTGTTCGTGTTGTTGTTGTTGTTGCTGTTGCTTTAGTTGCTGCTCTCGCTTTGCCGCCCACAGCTGGCCTCTGTTGGCCATGTCCGTGCGACTGTTTCGCGTCATTTACTCTGATCCCAGTGGTAATTTTGCGGGCCGTGCCATTGCCGTCGTTGTCCGCCCGGTTTCGACTGTAACGCAACACCGGCGCAGGGCAGTCGAATTTCATTTGATTTGACGCAACGGCATTTCTGGCTTTGTGACTTTCTGACTCGCACATGGCAGTGTCTAAAGTTGTCAAAACAAAACGAACCGAACGGACTAACAATAAGTGCCAAAACTGCGAATGAAAGGATGAGCAGCAGCACCTGGCAGCGGACCAACTGCGCTGTTGGCCACGCCCAACCCCATCAGCCCCTCAATCAACCCGAACTGCCCCACTTGAGCCGTGCACAATGGAGCTTGGCAGCGTGTAACCTTGTCAAAACAGAATATCGCTTACCAAGTCGTTTGGCAATTTTTCTCAATTTTCACATAGAAACTAAAATGGTCGAGCATCGAAAGGCTGCGAAATTGCATCTCCAAGTGCGGCAAGTGCTCCGCCTCGGCAGCTCGGCAGCTCGCTGACTTGATGTTTGGGCATCCAATTTGAAGTGCACGTCCCCGCTGGGGCAGGGCGCAAAGGGGGCAGCGAAGAGCTTGATTTCCACCGCCATCCGCAGGCCAACACACAAACAACACAAAGCAACTCGTGAGGCAGCAACAACAAATAAGCGGCTCTGGTGTGGCGTGGCCTGGCCTCTACTTCTTCTTCTTCTACTACTTCTACTTGGCTTGGGTCTGCTGCTAGTGCTGCACGATTGCTCTTTGGTGATTTGGGAGCTCGGAGCTGGGCGCCGAGAGCGCTTGCTGGCCGCCAGCATCTGCAGCTACAGCAGCAGAGTAGAGTTGTGTGCGTGTTGTCTTTTCATTCGTGACACGAACCTAATTAAAATTTCAATTTTGCTTTTAAGCGAATAATATTACAAAATATAATTACAAATCATCTTTTTTCGTAACAGCAAATGGAATTTAATAACCTTTTGTAAAACCGAAAAGGTTCGAACCAGAATATCTATTTATCTATATTTTATCATAAGTTTTATATATTCCCTTGAAATTGAAAATATTGTTACGAAACTAGTTTCGAAACAGGAACTGGACTTATTAATGTACTAACCGAAGAACACTTTTTTTTATATGATTTGGTTTTCATCAAACATTTTTAGTCCAAAGAGAAAAAACTGAAAAATTAAGCATTTTTGGACCAATAATTTTATTTAAAACTTATATAAATAATCGTAATTGTTCGTTTCGGCTGTGCAAGTTAAGCGCGTGTTTGTGTCGTGTTGGAGAAATTCAATTCGTGTCCATCTCTAGCGCACAGACGTGCACAGAAACAAAGCACAAATTGTTGTATGTAATTGTGCGTTACTCATACACATCAACACGTGCCACACACACACACACACACACACACATGCACGGCTCACCTGCTGCTGCGTGCGGCGAATTCCATTGCATACTTGCCGGCGCGCTCGTTGGCTGTGCAAATAAAAAGTGATATACGCGCGACACTGAATGAATATTAATCGCCTTTTTTGCCTTGGCATCTGGCCATTCGACTCAGCCACAGCCACAGCCACAGCAGCAGTCGCTGCCACCTTAATAATACCTTCAGCTTGACGCCAGCTTTGGCCCAGCTGGTTGGCTGATTTGGCAGCTTAAATGATTTCCGCCAACGCTTCAATGTGTGTGTGTGTGTGTACGAGTAAGTATGTGTGATTTGTTGAATTTGACAAAATTTATTAGTTTCAGTCCTGCCTATTGTTTATCGAGCTGGCAGTTCCGCTTGTTTTCATAGTCCTTTCAAATAATTCCCCAGCGTTTTATTGAATTTCATTCTATTCGCATGCCATTTTGTGTAAATTGCTTTTAGTCCCAGACTCAAAAAAAAAAAAACGAAACATACAAGATAAAGAAAGCAGCGAAACTTTTTAAAGGCTGTTAAATTCAACACTTTTTTTTATGCATTCACTCTCGCTGCTGTTAATTCCTCGAACAAAGGAAAAGGTGAAGTCGCGACCCTTTTTTGGGGGAAACACTCACTCGAAACAAAACATGTATTACTTATTATGGCCCACTCCAGGCCTGAACAAGGGGGTTTACCGGGGGGCGGGTGCTTCGGCTACAAGTATTTCGCACCTTTGTGCGGCTTCGACGCTCAAAAAACAAATTTCGGGCAATTCAATTTGGTTTTTCATTACACTCGCTCTCAACCGACAACTCTCGTTTTTTTAATGAATTTCTGTATTGCAAATTCTTTCGGGGCGCTCGCATTAAATTTCGCATGAACAGGGACAGGGAAAGGGACAGGGACAGGCGGTAGAGGTGTCAACTGCTGCCAGTTGTTGACACCTTCGCTTGGCCAGTGCAAAGTACTTGACAGAGTTCTTGTTTAGCAGACATTTTTGCATGTTGCCATCAAATTTATAGTTAATTTTCAATTCAGCTGAACACGTTGGTTTTCAATGAATGGATTTTGTTTTTGCGCTGCCCCGCCCTGCGCCCAGGTGGCAACGTTGTGTCAAAGCGAAACTTTGCAGACAACAAAAGCTCAACCCAACAGACAGCTCCACAGTGGCACAGAGGCAGCCACGGCGAGGGGGGGCCACCAAGCGGACTACCCTGCAATATGGGAAAATTTACACGATTTTTGGGCAGTTTTTGAAAAGTGCTCAAAAATAAACAATTTTTGGATTTTAATAAATAAAAATAGGTCAAATTAGCAATGTTAAATATAAGAATTCTTAACAGCATGCAAGTCTGTTAAGAGTCTGTTACTGTTAAACACAACTGTTGCTAACAGACTAACATATTAAAATTAAATTAAATTAAATTATATATAATATTATTAAAAAACTTGTGTGTTTCTCATACGAGCTTTATGAAATACTTATTAGAAAATGAACTAAAATTTGCGGTGCATTCTTCCAAGAATGTTCGTACAAAACTTTTAAATTATCCAACCAATCGACTGAACCCAAAAACATCGCGAAATATTACGCCTAAAAAACAGCTGCAATTGCCCATAGTTGACTATGTTTATTGAACGGAAGTTGTGCCCTCCAGCTCGATGTGGCAAAGTTTTGTGTGAGTTTGTGCTCAATGCGCAGCACTAATTGCAGCCCCTCCACAAACTTGGGCTGGCTACGCCTGTGTGGGGCGAGTCTAAAAACGCAAATAAAAATTCACAACGAAACTAATCTGCAAGTGAAACCGATGAGCAGCACACACACACACACAAACACACACACACACACACACACGAAAGTACAGACATACAAAAGCAATTTGTTTGCGGCGCACACTATTGTTGCATTATTATTGTTTGTTGGCTGCGTCTGGCCCGGTGGATGCCGCATCCCGTCCATGCCCCCTTGCCGGCGTCCAGGTCCTTCGTGAGGCTGCCAGCGAATACAGCAGACGCGACAGTTGCAGCAACACGCAGCACATGTTTGCCACCTTGTCGGGCCGCATTGCCACTTAATTCTAACTCGTTTTGCCCATTTTTATACTCGATACTCGATGTGAAAAGAGTATATTGGCTCCGTTCGTCTGTATTTTTGAGTGCAATTATGAGATTTGAAACTCGGAATATATACCCCAGTATATTAGTAATAATCAATATATTAGTCAAGTCTGATAAAGTGCTCTTATTTTTTAGCTACGCCCATTTTGAGCGTGCTAATTTGATCAAATATTTATATCTTCCTCAATTTTATTTATTTTTTTTAAATGAAAATAATTGGAACATTTTCAACGGTTTAAAACTGGATTTATGTGAGGGTTGTCCAGTCGGTTACACCCGACTTCTTACTTATTTCAATGTATGTGTGCCCCTTTGAGAGTGAGTGTATGTGCGTGTGTGAGTGTGGCCTGTCCTTGCGGTGTATTTAACCTGTCTGCTCGTTGGATTAGGACAACTCACCCACAGGCAGACAAATAGAAAGACAAGCAGAAAGGCAGTCAAACAAACAACAAAGCATGTATCTATTCATATGCCACTTTGGTGCATGCCTGAGTGTAAATGTGTGTGTGTGTGAGTGGTAATGCAATACGCATGCAATGTGGCTTGCACCCCACCCGCAAACGCGTGCCTGCCACATTCACAGCTGATACTGTTGGGCCCTAACGCACAGGGCTCCGCTTCTTTAGCAGACATTTTAACGCTTATTTTAGTTTTGGGTACGCTTCTGGTTACACACATATGTGTGTGTGAACTCCCACACACACACACACACACGGACAGCCAGGAAGGCAACCGCAATGTTCACACTAATTTGCACAAGCGGCGTCAACGCGTCGACGTCACTTGCGTGTTCTTTTCCAGCTCAATTGCATTTCACACTTTGCAGTTGGCAGCGATTCCCTTTGGCATTGCCAGCCAGCCAGCCAGCCAGCCGTCAACATTGCAACCAGCCCTGCCCCGTGCCACACTCTTCGGCCATGCATTGGTCAGCATTGATTACAACACTTTAGTTTAATATTAACTCGAATCAACTCTCTCTTTTTGAACATATTTATAAACATTTTTATATATTTAAATTTAGTGTTAGATTTGTTTTACAATGTTGTTTTGTCGACATATCTTGAAAATCCAAAAATACGGCATAGATAAAATAGCACCAGGAACCTAAAAAAAATGTTATTTAGCGGTAGCCAGAGGAAATAAAAGTGCTCTAGTCGATACGGCCCGACTAGGAGATACTCTGCACCCAAGCTTAAGACACCAGGAATAATAATTAATCTGTAGCATATATCATGTTCCTCAAGATACAAAATAAAGGTCCCATTATCAATTTTTATATAAGCCAAAAAGTATCTTTCATAAATAAGAATATTTAAATAAAAAATTAAAAAAGTTTAAGGGAATTATAGCAAAAGAAAAGCAGACAGACGGACGGAGACATTGTGTCAAGTATTTTTAAACTTATTGCAATCTATAACTTTCACTGGATGCAGGGTATAAGTTTTTTCAAATTAAGCCCACCTGATATTGAATAGAGAAAAAATATAGCCAGCAAGGAATGCCTGGTATCGCTCAGAATATGAAACCAATAGCCCAGGCTTACATAGACCAGTGAATACGCGAAAACCATAGCAATCAGCAGCCAAGGTAAAAGGAACCAACGAATATACTGGGAAAAGAGGTTCCACAATAAGTAATACAAATAATTTTAAATTAAATTAAGCTCACCTTAATGGAGCCTACGATTAGCAGTACGCTGCCAATTATCTGCAGCAGGCAGATGTGATTCACAATTGCTGTGCCTGTAATTCGTTTTCTAGTTAATTCCTTATCAGTCTTGTCTTATCGGCGACATTGCACGTTTACCGTCCTCGAAGTGCCCTGGCAGACCCTCCGCGAACACAATAACAACCATTGAGATGGTCATGGATACCAACGCAATCGCGAGACGCGCATATCTACTTGGGCACTGGGGGAACATTTCGAACAGAGTTTAACAAACCGATCCTCAAGCAAGCAGCTCACATTCAGAACTGAGCGATACTCGCACGCAAATCGCAGCTGAAGGTGACGCTGACGCATAAATTATTACACTCAAATATAATATTATATTCTTTATCGCAAAATGTTATTCATTCTCTCTAAGTTCTTTGAATACCACGAATAGATTAATGGAAGGCCGATAGTTCCACAACTCTCAGCTGGGATCTCTCATCGCTAACTATCTGTTAACTATTTGTACATCGCCAGTTTAAAAGTGTTGAACAAGACTAAAGAGTTTTTATTTTATTTTACATATTATATATTCCAAAAATCCGATCTAAATAACGGGTTTTGAGTCTGCACAATTTATATGTTTATATTTATTTTTATATGACGATTTCTAACGAAAGGGGATGACTGTATATACTAAAGTTTAATACTGATTAAAAACTAGTATATAGCTTTCTATAAAACCTATGCAGCTATGAATTCTGAATTCTACAGATAACTATGAATGGTATCAAATTCTTGACTCGCATATGTACATATGCATATGTATCTAGGCTTAAACTAATTTATCGCAAACTAATACTTATTCATGTACATATTGATCACAGATCTGAAATTGATTACTTATGATTACTTATCAACCGTACAAGCTCTCGATTCCGGAAATGCTTTACTTATAAATGTTCTATTTATTAATGTGCATATATAATGCAAAAGCTTATCTGCATCAATGTAATCCGTTTAACCTTCGTTGACCTTGAAAATATATCAAGCGTCGAACCAACTACCCTGCTTAAGTCGCAGGTTATCGATTGGGAAGTACCCCTACCCATCACGAAGTAACATTTTGTTTTCTTGTTTCTTCTTTCCATATACTGTTGAAAAAGGATAGGCAATCCTGAATAACCTCGTTGTCTATAATGCTATCAAATAGAATAATTATAATATTGAGGGTTCATTACATTTTTGGGAAAATAAGGGAAAGTTTCTAACCAGTGAATTATTCTTTGCTGAAACCATGCATAGTATCATAGTCATATCAAATATCGATATCGAAATGAAGAGAGCTATCGTTAGTTCGAAATAATCTTAAATAACATACGTAATTTAATAAGTTTAATTTTGGATTAGGGCATTTTACATAGATCACTGATCACAGGAGTTTTTAGAAACCAATTAAAAATGTAATATCTTGAATTATGTTAATTGTCAGTTTATACTTCATACTGCGTCGGTTTCCAGAGAAAACAAGTTCCAGGAAAATAAAATCTAAATTTTGTAGTTTGTAGTGTAGCTAAGAGTGTAAAATATTTCCCTAGAAAAGGATTACGATAAGATTTTAGCCCCGACCATGCAGGTGAAAATTATTTTAGGGCTGCTGCTGCTGGTGATGTTTGGTGATTGAAGTGAACCTGAACACGGAATATGTGAAAAGTTTGCTCCGAAATGTCGGTATACGACAAGTACTTAACAAGGATAGCACACACACACACACACACACACACACACACTTATACACAGTCATGCCATAAGTGGGAGGCAGCGCGTTTCGCGTAAATTAGCCAAGTGTAGACTTCATTAAGTAGCGCCAGTAAATTAAGTGCTAATGTTGAAAGTTTTGACCGCTAAAGTGCGCATTGCAATGTAGTTGTTGCTGCTGTTGTTGTTCGCGCCAGGCTTCCGGCGGAAACAGTCAACAGCAGCGGCAACAACAACGCAAGTTTAACAACAACAATAGCAACAACAATAGTAACTACTCCAAATTGATGATGTAGCCCAGCGAAAATTGCACTCACTTTCTCCAGTCGCCGGGGTACTTTCTTTTGGGTAGCTGCTGCTGCTGATGTTGCTGCGTGAGCCACGCAGTCTGAAAATTTTTAATGCTTTAATCTTGATGCTAATAAATCTTGAAGTTGCCTGGCACTTCCACATTTCTTTCGGGCCGTGCCGGTCCGGGCCAAAGGGTTGCCGGGCCAGCGCCGACAAAGGGGGCCACCGGGCCAAATACAATTAGACAGCTGCACGCTTAACAGTCTTAGTTAAAGCCAATTTGAATGCACTTTACCAGGCAACGACCGGCAACAACTAAAAGGTCGCCCTGCTCCCTGTCACTTCTTGATTGCTCCTAATTACAACTGACGCTCAAAAAGTGGAAGTGTGGAAATTGTAGTTGACACTTTTGGCAGCGTCGGTCTAACTAATCGAATTGCGAGTGGCTTTGTGCGTGCGCCCTCTGCAATTGATTAGCCATGTTTCAGTTATAAATACTGCAATACCTATTTATATGTTGGCCCCTGTTTGTTCCATCGATTGCTAATTTTTATGTTCAGGATAAAAAACTTTAGTTTTCCCATTCTAATTTGCATGCAAAACAGCCATTGTTGTCGCATAGTGATACAAAATTTTAAATGAGTGTGAAAAACTCAAGGAAGAAATTTAATTTTTCATAGTCCAAATCGGTTTATTTGTTGTTATCGATAAATATCGATTTTTCACTTTATTGGAACAAGAAACTGGCTCGATTTTTAAAGAAAATATCAGAAACCGGGCTAAAAATTGTATTTGTTTATATTGAAAACTTAGATTAAATCCATTACACAAACTGAATATACTCGTTTGACTATTTAAAGTAGTATACAAAAACTACTGCTGTGCTTGACAGCTTTTCATTCAAGCAAAAAGCGCAAACATCGTAATGTTGGGATAGTTTTAAGAGCTATTTTTGCTATGAATAAATGGCACAACTCAAAGTTATCAGTTTAATTTTGTGGCCAACACTCACTTACTAAAAGCCCATCAAAATGTCTTTTTATATACATATATGTGTAAATATCATATACGTATTTATTTTTCAAAATGTCAAGTTGACAATAGTTTTGAACCCCTGAGCTCGCCTGTTGACCCACTGTGCGTGGGGGGTCTGTCGCTGTCACCACCAGTTGGCAGCTGACATTGTGGCTGCCTTTTCCCCCTTGCGGTTTTGCGGCCAGAAATGAAGCTCCGAGTTGTGACACACAACTGTCAAAGTGGCTCGTGACAAATTTGTTATTAGCGCAGGGCAAAGGCTTCCAGGCTCCGACTGCAGGCTGACAACTCGACTGCTTCCTTGTTTTATTAACTTAGAATTTATGGCCCGCCATTAGTCGCTGCGAATTAATCAAATTTTTTATTTGCCGTTGCGCACAAAAATTTAACAACATAAATTTGTATTTAAAAATGAGTTAGCTACGCAGCTTCTTTGTTGTTATTTGTTGTTGTTGTTGTTGTTGTTGTTGAGCAGGTTTTTGAGTCAATTTCACGGCGTCTCACCTGCCAAATGAATGCCATTTTTCTTGGCGTCGTCTTATTATGTAAGAATTTGTCATTTTCGAGCATGACTCGGCTAGATGAAATGCAATTTAGCCTCGCAAGAGGCATTTTAATGTTCTTATTTAATGGTCGCTTTAAAACAACAGCAAACACAAACAAACACAAACAAACAACAACAACAACAATGTGCCCATTGAACCGTGCAGCCTGAGCCTGAGCCTGAGCCTCATCAAGCGAAACTTTGTCCAGAGGCAGGCAGCATATGTTGGCCATTTCGAAATGGCCGGCCAACTGGCCTGGTCTCCAACTTGACTGGCTGTGAGCTGTTTTATGCTCAGAAAAAGAGTGCAAAAATATGTTGCACATAAATTTGTATTAAGTTTGCCGCTGTCACTTTTTCGTTCGCCTAAGCAATGCGGGCAGACAGCATAACGACATAATCATAAATTTAAATATGCAGCCCAGCGCCCCACAGTTGTACTCATATAAGTATGCCTCTCTACACCCGCACACACACTTTACATTTCTTACCAAAAAAAAGGAAAAGAAGAAGAAGAAAAAATACGAACCTTTACAGTGACAGTTTCACTTTGCCTAGCAAAAGGAATGTCAGCTGCCGCCACACACACATGTTGCCCCCCTGTTTTATGCGTGCTAAATGAAGTTGTTCCAACTGGGGTGCGGGGGAGGAATTGGGACTGAGACTGAGTGTCCCTAAGCCTCTGCTCTGCTAAGTGCTGCACGCCAAAGTATATGATCACAACGATTTCGGCACATAAAACTTTTCCACACTAAATACAAATAAGAATTTCACTACATTAAATTAAATCAAATAATTTGTTGAAGGCTTATTTCTTAAACGACAAAAGTATCCATTTATATATAATAATATGCCATAATATGCATTCAAAAGAATAAAAACATTATAGTCCAAATATATTTAATGCAAAAGAAACATTTAATAAAAATTATAATCACCGCTGCTAAAAAATTTAATTTACATTTGGTTTTTCGATCTGGTTTTCAACATCTTCAAAAATAATTTTGATAGAATAATTAATATTCAATGTCAGAGAAAACATATTATTAATACTTATTTAGTTTTAAATTGAGCTCTTAAACGGCTTAAAAATTTTATAAAGATCGGGCAGAAAATATTGAAATTTATTCTGATTTTCACTTTTTATAGTGCAGTAAAAGCATGTTCGATTCTGAGCTGTGTGCAGGGCATCTCTCGTCGAATAACACATTCTTCTTCGTTAACCAAAATATTTATAAAAAAAATTAGTAAAACCAAATATAGCAACAATTCAACTAATAATATATAATATATATAATATATGATTTTTTCAATGTAAAAATGTGTTTCTTTGTTGTTTAAAGCAATAAGGAAGATACATATTTAAATTCTTATACAAAACTTGTATCTTCAATATAAATTTAATATAAAATTTAAATGTACAATTTTTGTTCGTAAATCTTTCTTTGGCAGTCTTAAAATTTGGCCAGAATACTTATAGTAAATAGAGCACCTGCACCTGGGCGCAGGCCCCATCAGCAACCATTCCAATACAATAATTGTATATACATATATATTTATAGATCTAAACCACCCCCCATTTGGACAAAGATTTCCCAATACATGGTCCCAAAGCAGGGACAACAACACCGTAAAATACTTTGCAAATAAGCCTACGCTGGGCAACAAGAAGCGAACTATGGGCCAACAGCCTTGTAATAGATTTAAGGGCAGAAAAGCAGCCCAAAAAGAAGCATTAGTTTATTATAGTATGTCTGTGCGTCAGTGTGGCTGTGTATGGGTGGGTTGTTGTGTGTGGGTGTGTTTGGTTGTGCACAGCTTTAATAGCCGGGTAACAAAATAAACACTGTGCTTACACAATGACCAAGAATATCTGTGCTGGGCATTCTGTTCAGAAAAATATTTAAATGGGAAATCTTGTGTAGCCTCCGTCTCTCTCTCTCTCTCTCTCTCTCCCACTCTGTCTGTCTCCGTTTCTGTTACGCTTGTAAAACATACAAGGTGCTTCCGCAAAGGATGCGCAAATAACGTCTGTAAACAATTTTTATTGCTTTCTGCACGAGAGAACCAACTCGAACTGGAACTTAAATATGCCGAAGCATGGGCAGATTTGCTTAAAAGTAAAAGTTGTTGATAGAAATCACAAAACACAATAACATAAATTGCAAAATGTGACAAAGGGTTGCCACCCCCTTGAGAGAGAGAGTGCCAGACATTGGGTCAGCCTGCCAAGGAATAAAAAAAAATAATAAAAAAACAAAACAAAACAAAACAACATAAAATTAGAAGACAGAGTTTGAAGTGTGGTCATGTGTGAGTGTGTGTGAGTGTGTGTAAAGTTGTGTCGATGACATCAGCAAACAACAGCCGCAGAAATTGAAAAACTAATCCAAGGCATATGACGCATTCGGCAACAGCAAAGCCAACTAGAAGACGAAGCTTAACTTTCGCAAGTGATTCGCATTAAAAGTTTAAACTTGCCAAATTGCCGGCACACATACACACACACACACACACGCACACGCACTGTATGGTTAAACCTAAGCCAGGCACACCTAGAATAAACCCGGCCTGGCTGCCTGTCTGCCTGTCTGCCAGTTGGCGAGAGGAAATTGCTTGCTTTTCATAACTAAAACTTGGGAAATTATGAAATTCATACAGGAAGACAATTTTCTTCCACATCTAATTCGGTCGCCCACCGCTCGTCTGCTCTCCGCGCCCCCCTGCCCTCCCCACTGTGCAGCATTGCAGCATGAAATTTGTTTGTGGTCTTAGCCATAAGTTTGCCCGTCGACAGGCAACTTGCGGTGGCTGCCGTTTTGCTGCTGACTTCTGGTTTGCTCCTGGTGCCTGGTCTTATCCAAAAGATTTGCAGTTTTTAAGCTCCACTATTTGGAAGGCTTGCAGTCGTTGCCACCACACCCCCCCACACTCCCCTGGCGGACACTTCTAAGCAATTTCGGTTGCTTTTTTGCGGCACTTTTGACGGAAATCCTATCCGTCTGGCCCCCCTCTACACAGAGCACTCCGGCCAATTCGTTAGCTTTGTTTAACTTGCAATTTGCTGGCAACTGATAGGTAGACTACGACTGGCCACAACTTGGCCAGAACTGACTGGCATCTTGACTTTCATTAGGACAGTGCATATTCAGCCACAGTTACAGCATTCCGCTTTCAGCTTTTAGCTTCTGTTTCTGCTTCTGTTTCTGTTTCAACTTCAATTTGTATATTGCAAATGGCTTGTGATGGCTGGCAATAGGTTTAATTCATTTTTTATGGCTGCATAAAGCAAACCATTTATAAAGATATAAAAGCGCAAACAAAAAAATGTATATATATATGTATATATCTTTGTGTATGTGTTGGAAAGCGCAGCCCAAAACCAATGAGCAGCAGGAAATCTAAAAATTACATAAGGGATCAGGGGATTTTTGCGATAGAACAGCCTCCTCTGCTGCGACAATCTCGCAGCAGCAGCAGCAACAACAACAATAGAAATGCTCCTTTTTGCCAGCTCCATTTGTTATTATGCTCGGCAGCGTGCAAGGATGCCGTCCTGGCCACGTTTGTTTAGTTTACGTCCGATTCCCCATGCAATAACTTAAAAAACACGAAGACAGTCCAACCAGTCCGACAGGCGGACAGCCAGACAGCCCGACAGCTACGGGCGGCCCAGCACCAATAAATGCCAGCCAGAGCACCTTGGCTCTTCGGCTGCGTTGCGTTCAAGTTGGCAGGAAAGGCGCCTCCTCCTCCGCCTCCGCCTTCTGCTGGCAGGCAACAAGCAAACAATAGGCAAACAGCCGCCGGGCACGGAAGTGCCGCCATGACGAGCATAATTCTAACATGGCCAACACCCCATCAGGGCCAAAAGCAACAGGGCTAGTACCCAGTTTGGCTTCTCTCTTTTTGGGCCACGCATTGGCGCCCACGAGTGCACAACGAGCAGAAGAAAATCATATTTTCCGAGCTTATTGACAGCGTAATCAGAGCCAATGCTTGACAATGCTCATGGCAACAACAACAACAATGCTCAGACGCAATAATAAAATACAAATACAATTTATAGTTATACTATATTTTTTTACGGGGCGCCTTCACAACAACAAAACTGGTAATTCATTACTTTATCGATGCCATAAGTTCGCACCGCAGCTGGGACCAGGTCGCTAGTTTGCCTCGTTGTTGTTGGCCCATTCCATCTGCAGATATGTATATGCTTTTATGTATATCTACACACACACACACATCCACACACACCCGCATAGTCGTAAGTGTAAGCATTTTTGTGCACACAAAAGCTGACAATTTATAGCCCCAGCCGTGAGTCGTCTGGCCGAGTTAAAATCCTTTGCGATAGGACAGGAAACCAACAAACCGAAAACCGTTAGCACGACGCAAGTTTGTTTGTGCATCCAAGTTGCTGCTACCAACCAGACTCCTTTTTAATTATACTTTAAAATACGGCAACTGATAAACAGTACTCAAATTGCATAGAATCGATAGACTTGGAATATATTTTTTGAAAAGCACATCAACAAATAATCGGTTCGATCTTTAGAAGAGGTTATCCGAAAAATAAAATCTAAAATCTAAAATCTAACTCGAAAATTGTGGAAGATATGGATTTTTAAGATAAATGGATAAAACTATATTTTTATTTATTTATCAAAGAGCGACTTTTCGTCTGTCCGCCTATCTGATCAGCTTTATGAACAGACCGATTTCATAAACTACAAATGTTAGAAACGATAAAAAATCGATCTTATGGAATTTGTCGCAGACTATACGAAAATAAAACTATTAATTTAGTTATTATTATGTTCTCGTAAAGCATATACAGTTTTGAAATATTTCGCATATAGAGCTACAAATTTAGAAAGCTATTTTTCTATAAAAATCCAGCAGAGGTAATATTTCAGTTACTCAGTTTTTCTTCGATTTTCTCCGAGTGCACGTGCAGTGCGCAGTGATTATTATTATATTTTTATTTGTTTCATTGCTTTAGTGTTGTATATTCAACACAAACAAAGCCAGTTCGTGTGGCTGGCAAATGTTGTTGTTCGGAGCACTCGAGTGCATAGGAATATATTGACTCTCCGCAAGAAACACAAACACCTTTTCAAAGTGCCAGCTGGACAAAAACTACAAACAACAAAAACTAACAACAACAATAACAATAACAATAATCACACTTTGTTATAGTTAAAGCAGACACAAATTATTATTATTATTATTATTAGTGTCGTGCTGGTGGTCAATGCACAAAAAAGAAG